>APFE031098843.1:89203-120448 GCA_000404065.3 Pinus taeda
CCCAAAAATGTCTATAACAACATTCTCACCCCATGTCGAGCAATATGATATCCAAACACACAGGGGAGAACATATCAACCCTGGTATCACATCGAGGAGCTCATTCTCAACTCGGAATCGTATAAGGGAGAAAATATCAACCCAATCCTATTGCATGTTTATCATCCCATCAATGACTCTAAGAAATCATGTGGTAGAACAATTGCATCATAATTTAGCTTGGACAAGATACCTGACTTACCAAGAGGTAAGGATCACACACCTCCAATCCTCCTCAAATTGTTGGTCAGATGGGGAGGGACAATCCCAACAAGCCCAACTTATGGGTATGATGCCAACTGAGGTATGCTCTGCAACGACCAAAGGTGGGGGAGATACTCGACTTGTCAAAACAGACAAAGATCACACACATCCCACTGGTGAAAAATAGGGTAGAAACATCTACGACCCTATTGTCTGAAGTTCCCTCAACCCCATGAGCTCTTCATCTTAATTCCACACCCTGGGAGCTCAAACAGGGGAGGAAGAGTTAGCTCAGTATCCTCGATTAGTGATGCTCTCTATAAATCATCAACATATCATCGTACTCGTATCTAGAAATTATCATGTCCCAATAATAGTTGTATCATGTTCATATAGGGAATCAAATAAAATATCATGTTAGAACATAAATAATCATATAAATCACAAAAGGATGCCATATTCATCCTTACTGTCAAGACCATCTCACCTCAAATCAGACCTTTGTTGCATATCAACAATGTTAGATATTTGTCTATTTGTGCCCATAAATCATATTTCAACAATAAAGAATATACATATAATTCAAATGGTAATAGGAGTAATAATCTTATGGAGATATTCTCCCTCTGAATGGGAATCCACTTCAGTCATCTTCATTCATGTCATCGACCTACATTTAATATTGTCATGCATCATCAGATTTGTTAGATCATAAAGTCAAACATATAGCCATCATGGTCATAACATGCTAACATCATCTACTACATCATCACATCATGTCATCAATATTTTTCTAAGGGTTAGAGTCATATGATAAGGGAAGCTGGCAGGTATGACATCACACTTCAAATATCATGAACACAATATCACTTAAATAGCTTAATCCACTAAATCAAGTCATCCACATTTACCATGGGGCATAATTACTAACTTACCAAGGTCAACAAGAGAATTATGAATATTAAACCTATTATTAGACTTCCATCATCATGGTTACCATGCTTATCATTATCAATAGGATCAAGTCAATTCATTCAATAAAAATTTACCAAAACGACAAGAGTGTCAAACCTTTTTACATACTTTCATCATGCTCATCACAAGCATCATCAATAGTATTGTATATAAAAATCAATGATGTCTTATGCATGTCAAGTGTTAAGAGTATCATCTACTAGAGTCATTGTGCTAGCCTTCTTAATAGGATCAAGATATCCAAAAGATCTATGTTAGCCAAACATCAAGTATACAGATATATCAAACATCAACATTAAGTAGCCTCATCGAATTTAAGAAGTTCATTATGATCAAAATGTTCAATACCAGGTGGACCATTTCATCATAAGAACCATGAATCCAACTTACTTTCATATACATGCATGAACCATTTGAGAAATATACATTCTCATCATACCTTAGGGCTGACCTTCCCATCCAATATTACAGCTAAAACATAACATTCAAAAAATATACCATGCATATCTTGTAGTATTCAAATACATGTGCATTTTTTCATTAGACATAGGTAGCTTGTAACACTTAGTCATCTTTTCATCAGGTGCCTCTTTACCTTTTCCAGTTCTAACTTTTCTTTCCTGCATCTCAAATGATCCTCAAGAAAAACCCACCTATCATATCTCATAAACGAGGTTAGAAACATCCAAATACTCAAATATACATACATGAAGTATAAGCAATGATCAAAACAATAATCATAACTATAATTATAGACAAAATTAAGGACATAAAGGAACATTGTAAGTCAAGAAATACTTATATTCAATGAGAGGTGATCCTCTCCCTCTTGAACCAACCTTCAAGAGCCATCGTTGTCCAATCAACTTTATCAACAACCAATCATACTAGAGACTATCCCATCTAGGGCTTCATCAAATATGTCACAAGTGCTTGAGCATATTCACATTGACCATGCAAGGTTTCATATGTCAAATCTTTGTCGTAAACGAGGGTTTCTCTCAAACCCTAACCTCATAATATACATCAAACCCTAATATAAAAATTACCTAAGGTTTTCTTCAAACCCTAGAATTCTTTTAGGTCTCCCCTGTCTTCTCTTGCTTCCATCAAAGGCGTCTCCATGGGGGTGATCTACGTGACTTTTCTTCAGCCCAGCTCTGATACCATGTTAATTTTCCCTAGGGCTATATTTTTCTTTGCTTTGACAATTGAATTTCTTCACTAAGACATTAATTTCACCTCATAACATTATAAAATTATTCATATTTACATCATTATTCAGCAGCATATGCAACTATGTAGAAAGAAAAATATCATCATCATCATCAATGTAGTGGAACATAAAGGAACAATAGAAGAAAAGCATTCACACATAGAGACACTAGGATTGGTCAGAGACCAGGGAAAAACCCACTATGGGGAAAATCCTTTCAAGTTCTTCTTCTTAATAGATCATTGTCAAATGACTCAGAAAAAGAGAGTACAATGATCCATATCTTCATATATGCAACTAACTAGCAAAACAGCTACAACATCCATGAAATGAACCCAACAATGTACATATTCATCACCCTGATTCTGAAGTCTGTAATGAATTGTCATTGTCTGCAATCAATTGTCGAACATTGCCGTCACTAAGTGAAATCTTCGAAAGACTGAGATTTAATCTCTTAGTTCCCAGTCAGATGGAGGAGGATTCATTCAAGTGAATTTAGCATCCCAATCACACCCTTAATCCTGGTGAGTGAGTGACTAGGCATAGATCTGATATGTGGCGAGCGAGTGAATGTGTCTATGAAAAACCTAACTCCCAGTCGCATGCACAGTAAGTTGTGACTGCGACTCGAAGTATCTAGTTACACACATGAGCCTTTGTGGAAGCGAATGTCATTGAGGTTATTTTGCATTATACCCGTGAGTGTGGCCCAAAACCCTAGATCTGAAATGTGAGCTTCGAACCCTGCAATTTCACCTCAAAGCAGACCTATTCCTCCACGGAAAAGCCTCATACTTGTGCAAGCCAAAAACCAAGATAGAAGAGTGTATCATGATTGTTTCCAAATGAGGTAGAGGTCACTTGTATTTATAGCCTTCCAAGAGAGTCCACTTTTCTTTAAGGATGACCTTATCAAATATTCCCTTATCCGACTTGAGTGATCTTATGTCAATTTTGGTCCTCTCAAAAAGAGATTTCCAAAGTAGAATTTGATCACAGCTAAATATTTTTAGCAATACGAGCTTCGTTTTCACCCGTTCAAGTTGGGTAAAAATCATTTTTCTGAGCTCTATGAAATGGCATTTCTTTTGGTCAAATATAAAGACTTTGAATTTTTTTCCATTTACTAATCCTCTTAGATAAAAAAACACTGAAGCTAACAAATGAGCCAGTTTATCTTTCCTTCTTAACATTGAACAAACTAAAATCAATGGAATCCATGGATGGAAAAACATACCATATCCCCATCCCCTTATCCTATCTCATTTCAAAGGCTATAAAGGGCAATCCCATCACCTTTATCCCCCCTCCACACATTAGAAAAATGGATAAAGATTTGGGGAGCATGCATCAAGGTAAAGTGGCTCGCATGAATGAGGTATTACATGAAAATAATTTAATAACTATCCCCTCACACAATCAACGTACAAGGGAGTGTTGACATTATGATCCATGCTCAAACCTTGCACACTGGACTTTGATTGTTTCAAAAGCTCTAGAAATTATGAAGTTTAATGGACCCTGGAATAGACTCACATCTCAAACTATACCCTAGCACAATATATCTCCAATATCATATACCCTTTTGAGCTCTACTGGTTAACTCCCTACCAATTTGGGCCATGTTATTGTTGGGGATGTTCCACATTATTTCGTCTGAGTAAGGTCATCTTCTCTAGGGTTCTCCATGGAAGCAAGCTCATCCTTCAAGGGGGTTGTCTCTTCAGCTTCCGAGCATCCACAGGAGGTCTTGCTTTTCATAGGTATCATTAGGTATTCATACCCGCTCTGGTACTCCATTATCAATTTGAATTCGCAGGTTATTCCTCCCCCCCCCCACTGGTTATTCAACTATGCATAGATGTTATAAATTTATATTATCTCTCTATTGATAGGTATTTACTTAGTTGCATTCATCTTTTTTGCCTTTGAATTTCATGGTACCTCTACATCTTGGTGCACTTGTCATTTTTTTACCTATGTTTGTGAATTCAATCCACCTAATTTCTATTTGGGCCTAAAACGTCACTATCTCTTGTTTACTTTGGGAAGGTCTTATCTCCTCTACTAAATTAGGTCAGTCCCTACCTTTCGAGGTTTTGTTGTCTACTTCATAGTATCAACTCCCCTCTTTAGTCACTCTCTTCTTGTCCTCAGTCAACACCTCCACACCATGCAAGAAATAAACAAAGTCTCTCTAGCCATCAGCATGAGCATGCAGGTTAAACAAGCCATAACTTCTTAAGTAATGGGTATACTAGTGTTGGAAACTAGATCACTACTAAGGGGGCGTGAATCAATAGTGTGGCACTTTTAAACTTTTTCTACAATTACTTAATCTTTTATACCATGCAAAAAATAAAACACAAAACCATAGATTAGATCACCAAATACAAACATGCAATCATAAAAACAATTAACACAAAAGACACAAGTGTTTCTAGTGGAAAACCCATTTGGGCAAAAAAGCCACCCTGTTGCTGCTACGCTGCTCAATTATTTTATTAATTGATGAAAAAATTATACATGGATTAACTCACTCCTATGAGCTAGAAGACTCATTCTTTCACAATATTTTGGCCCTTTCATATAGGAACCTATTTCTCTCTCAGAACTACGGACTACCATTCGTTGAAGTCCACCACGGTTAACGATCCTCGCCCAACTGCCATTGGAATATCAAACTCCTATTGGATGGAGAAAACTCTTCCTTCTATTGAATCCACCAGGTCATTGTCTACTCAAAGCCTCCATGCCTTCACTTCCTCCATACGAGCCTCGTTTCATATATTTTCATAGACTCTGAAAACTTGTTCACATGAGCACTGCAACAACATAGCATTAAAGCTCAATCAAATATAAAATTTGAAGCTCTAGTTGCCATCAAAAACTCCACACCAGTTGGAAAACAATCTCCTCAAACTCTACTCAAATCCTCACTACATCTTCTCACTCACTCCACAAAATCATATGGTTGAAATAATCTTCAGCTATATGTTGCTATATATGCAAACTACTTCAGACATTATTCACTAGAGAAACATACAACTTGCAGGATCTTCTCCAAGCTCACTCTCTACACACACACAACTCATCCAACCATACTAACAATGATCTTTCACTAATATATGAATGAACTCAAGTGCTCAACTCAATAATTACAAAGAACTACTAAGCTCAACAATCATGTTCATATGCTTGATTTGATTTGGAATCAGCTCATTGACTATATCAAACCACTAACTCCGCTTGCCTTTTAATATTTTCAACTTTGATAAAATTATGGAGGTCCCACAAAATTTTCCAACAATAAACCAAAACTTTCTGATCAAGGATGTCACTATAAGCAAAAAATTAGCTCAACAATGCAAGAAATGTGAAGTAAATCTGTTTTTCCCCAATCACACCTTTGACACTGACTGAACTCGACTGGGGCTATAACCGCTCCCATAGGTTGTCCTCCATGTGACTGGAGGCTTCTAGAATCTCTCATAGACCTATGTGATTGGGGCTAAAGCTCATAAAAAGCATAAGTCCTTTAGCCCAGAACCTTTGCCACTTGTTGGAATATCTTCTCCAGTGTCTGAACACTCCTTCAAGCCAATGAGGTAAACCTGCGTCTGATGAATAGGCAAGGAACAAGTCAATGACATGCATGACCTATTCTTCAAACTTTAGAAACAAGACCAACACTTCCATCTCCTCAAGTAGCAACCACAACATCTCTAAACACCTCCAAAAATTGTAGCAGCATCTGTAACATTTGTAGCAGCATCTCTAACTCCTATAGCAACAACATCAAGGAATACAATTGCCTCCATCACTAGTAGAATCACCTCCAACACAAGCAACCATATCTCACACATGTAGCAGCATATGCAATGTCTCTAAGACATATAGAGACATATGCAGCATCTAGAGCAACACTCCAACCAGTTGCAGTAGCAGCATCTCCAAGCTACAAACCAACATCAACACCCATAGAGGAAATCCAATCACACATGAGGAATCCATCTCTACTCAGTAGCCACACCATCATCTCCTCTATGTCTAGTCTTCAATATGTTGACATCAATGCCAACTAATAAGACCATTACCAAGCACTTACCACACATGCATATGACCAACAACATATCTATCATGTTGACATCAATGCGAACACTATAATTCCAACAAACTCCCCCTTTGGCATTGATGTCAACCTCCATACAACAAGTGAGGTTTATGTCTATAATAAAAAAATCTCTCCCCCTTTGTGATCCGGATTTTAAATAGGAATGCAACAAATTACAGAGATAACGATATACACAAAGATGCAGCATAAATAGTACTTCATTTCATTAATGTAAAATACTGAAATATGCTTACAAACAGAAATGGAAATAAACTAGCTAGGGCGATGGTAGCTTATCTCTGAGAAGAGATGTGGTGGCTACATGCCTCTGAACTGTGTTGCAATGAGGCTCGAAGGCCTATTTATTGTTGAGAAACAATGTAAAACCCTTAACATCCAAAAACCTAACCATAGAAGATGAAACACCAAATTGTGGGCCCTGTTTTGGGTAAGTTGGTACATCAACTTCCCGGGGTCGTAACTTTGGCACCCATCTTTGTTTGACGCGTACAATAGCTCGTTAGAAAGATATATCCAAGCACTACAACTTTAGTAAGAGAAACATCAGTCCATGGACCCATGTTGCTCCCATATTTCCCAAAAGAACGTCGTTTAAGGCTTCCAAACTGCTTCGGAAGTTCAGGAACCGAAAAACTGCTAAAAATAGTAAATTGTGCTACAATTATGGAAAATGAAAAACTGAAAGAGACAATTGTGGGGGTCAAAGTGGGATATATAGATGGCCACCATGATCTGAGAATGGAATGTACTTGAAAAATGGTGCAAGGTATCCATTTTCATTTATGTAAATGAGTTCAAAAATACTCCAAGTTTTAATCTGAAAATGTGAGAACTTCTTATTTCTAATACAGAGATAGACTGTAGGGGAATTTATCAGATATGTCACCTCTAAAGAGAGGATGAGATCCAGAGGCTACCTGGCCCTCTATAGGCTCTGCCTAAAGAAATAATATAAGTAAACACTCAGATGTCATTAAAATACTCATGCTTGAAGCTTGATGTCTTGCGGAATAAAACAAATAAGTTTGAGCAGTTGTTTAGGTGTTTATGTGTGGATGCAAGTTATTTAAATTAATGTTTAACACATTATATCAGATTTGTTTGGTATGAAATCTCCAGCAAATAATGACACAAAGATGATGAAGCAGTTCACCCCTCCTGGGCTACATCTGCTAGACCAAGCCTCCCAAAATGGGCTTGTCCTCTTGTATTAAGAATGTTGCAAAGGCTAATACAAGCAAATAAGTGCCTTTAAAGGTAAATATGACTGTAAATACAGAATCAAAAGATAGGAAACAGCTAAAAATGCTCTTCCCCAAGCACTAAACAATGAAATTGTACCTTAAATAGTACTTTTCCGAAATGGGCCTAGTGGCCTTTTAAACTTCTATAAATAAATTCGAGGTGAGGATGACCTCCAATGGTTTTTAAACCTCTTCCAATGGACCCAAAAGGTAGAAGAAAGTATAATTAGGCTTTTGAATCACCAAAAACGGATGAATACAACCCCCAAACAACTCAAGCACTGAAATGGCCCTAATGGCCCTGAAAGCTTCCCTGAAGAAATTTGAGGTGAAGAAAGCCTCAACAGGAAAAAAGAGCTATAGGAATGGACTCAGAACACTGATTATAGTCATGAATGACCTTTGGTTCACATTCAATGGTTGCACACATCCCAATGTAGCTCCCCAACTGATATGGCCCTCGTGGCTCCTGGAACTTCCATGAAGCAAAATCACTTGCAAATGACCTTTGTTGGCTTTGAAACCTGTGCCAATGGCTTTAAAATGTTGAAGAGACCCAAAATCAAAAATAAATTCGTCCAAAAAGGCCTCTCCTAGCCAAAGTTATGGCTCATTTAATGAACTGCCTGTTTGCCCCTTAAAAAACTCAAGTTAACTTTAGTTAAGGCCAGATAAGCCTGCCAAATATGGAGGGACAACCAAAAATGGTGACACCCCCAACCTAACTACCAATTAGGTCCTTAACCGCCGGCAGGAAACACACATATGACCGGGCATATTTTTTTTGGCGATTAACTGGTGGTTAAGGAGCGGAGCTCCTGGTTCCTTGCTCCAGGTCGTATGGGTGGGGGCTAGCACATGCTTGGGGCCTGCCAAAATTGGGCTTAAACCTTATCTAGACCCTTTGAGCGAGGCCATAACAAGTCCAACCGCATGGCTCAGTGGTAGAACTCCACAGTTGCTATTAGGAGATCGTGTGTTGAATCCAAAGTCTGCTTCAAAATTTTGAAATGTGCTCAACATATGGTGATGTCACCTTGGGTTACGTGGTGGCCTCTGGGCCTGTCACGTGGTAGCATTCCATTGGCTGCCAAAAATAGAATATTTTTCAAGGAATATTTTGTGGAATATTTTATTTTAATTTTTTTTTTTTTTAAATTAAAAAAATGGAGGATATTGGGCGATTTTGAAATTGAGATAACTTCTGCATACCGAGTCCGTTTTTCGAACCGTTCATGGCGCCGGAATCAGGAGGACGAGATCTATCGAGTAGTTTAGATTTGAACCAGTTCTAAGCACTTTCATTTTTGAGCATTTTTCAACACTTGGTCTTGAGCTCCTGATCACACCTCCCAAATGAGAGGTTTTTGGTCCCCAAAAGCTTACTGAAATCTCTGAACTGAATTGTATAGAAAATGAGAGAATAAAAACATCCTCTTCTATTCAGCCAAATGAGCAGAAAGATAACCAAAATCTCCTACCTTGCCAACTGTCATCATGGTGAATTTTTGCTGAATAAGCCAAGTACTTGTCGAATCCCAACCAAGCTTTCTCGCCAGACAAATCTGAAATTTGCAAAAACTAGCAATGACACTTGCTAATGTATGAGATGAATTCTCCCACTGAATATGCAGGCTTTCTAATGTCAGTATGCCCATGAATGGTGACCTCTTTCTCCAAAAAAGAAATCTAAATGTGACTTAGGCCAATACCCACAAAAAACTTCCAAAAATGAAGTAGTTGTAGAAGAATGTTTGTACCGACTGTAGCATGCTGAAATTAATGCAAATGCTCATCCCAAAATCTTGGGAATCTTGCAGCAAAAACTTCTCAAAAGAAGTACAATGGTTATGTTCACGAACAATAAAAGTAAGCAAACCATAATGAACCAAGTAGAGACCCATGCTGAAATTTGAGGCGTCTTTGCTTGCATGCTTTTCCATCTCATGGAATTGTGCACTTCTTTGCAACAATTTCGTTCCCTGCACCAAATGATACCAAAGGTACCTTGTGCAACAAGACAATCATCAACGACAAGTTGACCTGAAATGTGCTGAACAATGGACACGACCATCAATGTAACAAGTGTGTACACAACCGAAACAAGTCGACAAAACATGTGCAACACAATTGACACAAGTCAACAACATAAGTGGCACAATCGACACAAGTTGATGATCAAGGTGTGACACAATCGACACAAGTCGATAAGCATTGTGTGACACAATCGACAATGTAAAAAGTGTGCTCACAAGCGACACTAGTTGACCAACAACAAGATACATTTACAAACACATATGCATGTATCATGTACAATGAACTATATACAGTTCGAAAAATACACCTGCAACCTCTATTTACAGGTGCAACTTCAACTCTTTTTTTTTCAAAGACCAACAAGTACATCAACCCAAAAACAACATGTGGGTGACGAAGAGCTGAAATGAAAGACATTGTTGCAATAATAGTGAGTACCATACTCATCTTTTACCTCCATGGTGAAATTTTGCAACAACATAAAAAGTATTGCAAACTCAAATTGCCTTCACATGCAATCTTGCATCATCCTTTCAACTGAAATGCAAGATTGTTAAGCATGTACAAAATGAGTATGAAAATCAAACTCCATGGCGATTTTGCTGCTACAATACTTCCTCATGTGAAACTTCCCTTTCCACATCAATAATTGCATCTGTGGTTTCACCTTCGCCAATCTTTTTGTCCTCCTGCTGCATGTGTGTGGGACGACGAGTTGGATGTAAAGTCCAACAATGAGAGATGATATGTCCCCTCTTTTGGCAAAAAGTGCAAATCTTATGCACCTTCTTTGAAGGTAGTCTTTGCTTCATCTGCTTCCTGTGTGCTTTCTTCCTCATCCAGCATCTCGAAACATGATGGTTAAATTGACCACAATATGTACAAGAAATATTTCTTCCATTAAAGCATGTAAAATTATCATGCCTTGTAGAAACACAATCAAATTGATCATGAGAAGATTTATACCTCTTGTGTTTCTTTGCATGTTCATCCTTTTTGCCTCGATGAGGAGATGAACTAGTAGAGGCTTCAGTTTTCAATTACAGACTAACATCATCATTCTTGTCTTGAAAACTACATAACTTTGCATGCTCGCCATAAGCTGCATGTCTACAATCTTCGTGTTGCAACAAAGGCTTAAAGAAATGGAAATCATCTTTGAAACAAATTTTACATATTTGCCTCATGGAACTTGGAGCAAAATTTCTCTTTGAATTAGCCTCACATGCCTTCATGGCTTTTGAGTCTTCGCCATTAGATTGCACATAACCAAGTCCAACATTCTTGGATCGCTCCTCAACACAAATAGGCTCAACAATGCCTTGTGCATGCTTTCCTAATCCTTTGCCTTCATAACCCATCTGAACCATTAACTTGGATCCTACTCCCATTATATGCTTTTCGAAAGATCCAACACATCTTCCCAAAGAGGAAACTAAAGACAAATAAGAATGGATTATCTCTTTCTCACGCATGTTCTTGGTCAAAACCTATTGGGCTTGATGAAGCTGCAACTCCATATCATGAAATCTTTGAAGAACTTCTTCCTTCTCCTGCTTCATGGCCAACAATTTCTCGTGAAGCTCTGTGCTTTCTCTTCTATCCTCAAACAGGATCTGCACCATATCCTTCAATATAAGGAATTCACGCTTCATATCCTCATCAAAGAACCTTGTGAAGGAGGAAACTTCACTTGATGAAGTTGTCATTATAATGTCAATGAAAAAATTAACTTCAACAATGTTCTTAAAGTTTTTCAAAACAAATGACAAAGCTTTTCACCCAAATGTCTTTACAACCATCATATATTCAAGTAGCCAGCAACACACAAATCAAGTGAAAATCTTGTTCAAGCAACCAACAACAAATCAACTCAAGCGAAAATCTTGGAGTGGTTTTGAGGTCCTTTTGGGTTAAGGAAAATATCTTCTATTCCTTTTGCCTTCTCCATGACTTAGCTAATCAGTAGCTATCCCAAAACTTCAGCAAACTCAAACAACATGCAATTTGCATAATAGTAAAGCAATGAATCTTCTATACTGCTTTAAAACACCTTTCAAGCTATACAATCAAGCTATTGTGATGTCAATCAAGCAAACCAAGTGCTTTGATACCAACCTGATCTAAAAATGGAATGTACTTGAAAAAGGGTGCAAGGTATCCATTTTCATTTATGTAAATGAGTTCAAAAATACTCCAAATTTTAATATGAAAATGTGAGAACTTCTTCTTTCTAATACAGAGATAGACTGTAGGGGCATTTATCAGATATGTCACTTCTAAAGAGAGGATGAGATCCAAAGGCTACCTAGCCCTCTATAGGCTCTGCCTAAAGAAATAATAGAAGTAAACACTCAGATGTCATTAAAATACTCACGCTTGAAGCTTGATGTCTTGCGGAATAAAACAAATAAGTTTGAGTAGCTGTTTAGGTGTTTATGTGCGGATGCAAGTTATTTAAATTTGTTGTTTAACACATTATATCATATTTTTTTGGCATGAAATCTCCAGCAAATAATGGCACAAAGAGGATGAAGCATTTCACCCCTCCTGGGCTACATCTGCTGGACCAAGCCTCCCAAAATGGTTTTGTCCTCTTGTATTAAGAATGCTGCAAAGGCTAATACAAGAAAATAAGTGCCTTTAAAGGCAAATCTGACTGTAAATATAGAATCAGAAGATAGGAAATAGCTAAGAATGCTCTTCCCCAAGCACTAAACAGTGAAATTGTACATTTAATAGTACTTTTCCCAAATGGTCCTAGTGGCCATTTAAACCTCTATGAAGAAATTTGAGGTGAGGATGACCTCCAATGGTTCTGAAACCTCTTCCAATGGACTCAAAAGTTCAAATACAATAGAAGTAGGCTTTTGAATCACCAAAAACGGATGAAAACAGACCCAAATAGCTCAAGCACTGAAATGGCCTACTGCCCCTGAAAGCTTCCCTGAAGAAATTTGAGGTGAAGAATGCCTCAACAGGAAAAAAGAGCTATAGAAATAGACTCAGAACACTTATTGCAGTCAGGAATGACCTTCTGTTCACATTCAATGGTTGCACACATCCCAATGCATCTCCCCAACTGATATGGCCCTCGTGGCTCCTGGAACTTCCACGAAGAAAAATCACCTACAAATGACCTTTGTTGGCTCTGAAACCTATGCCAATGGCTTCAAAATGTCGAAGAGACCCAAAATCAAAAAAAAAAAAATTGTCCAAAAAGGCCTCTCTTAGCCCGAGTTATGGCTCATTCAATGAATTGCTTGTTTGCCCATAAAAAGCTCAAGTTAACTTTAGTTAAGGCCAGATAAGCCCGCCAAATATGGCGGGACCGCCAAAAATGGCACCACCACCAACCTAAATACTAGTTAGGTCCTTAACCACCGGCGAGAAATGTGCATGGCATCTTTTTTTTTGGTGGTTAAGGAGTGGAGCTCTTGGTTCCTCGCACCAAGTCATATGGGTGGGGGTTGGCCGCCATTACGACCCGCCCAAATTCCATTTAAACCTTATATAAATCTTTGCCCAAGGTCATGACAAGTCCGACCGCATGGCTCAATGGTAGAACTCCGCAGTTGCTAAATAAAGGTCATGTGTTCATTCTATAATCTGCCCCAAAATTTTGAAATGCGCCCAACATATGCTCACGTCACTTTGGGCCACGTGGTGGCCTCCGGGCCTGCCAAGTGGCAACATTCCATTGGCTGCCAAAAACAGAATACTCCTGGACTATTCCAAGGAATATTTTGTGGAATATTCTATTTTAAATATATATAATATATATAATATATATATATATAATATATAATATCTATATGTAATTCAAAAAATGGAGGATACTGGGCGATTTTGAAATTGAGATAACTTCTGCATACAGAATCTGTTTTTCGAACTGTTCATAGTGCCAGAATCAGGAGGATGAGATATATCCGTTCATTTAGGTTTGAACCAGTCCGAGTAATTTCATTTTTTAGCAATTTTCGACACTTGGTCTTGAGCTCCTGATCACACCAACATCCACCTGGATCATTCCTCCCCCCTTAATAAGAAATGGTCCCCATTGCGTTGAGTTCCTCCCTGAGATGAGGAAGCTTCTACTGAGCTGGGTCTCTGGTGAGTTGTTCTGCAATCTCTGATGTGTCCAGTAATGGTGGGAATCAAGGTCGGCGACGGTCCACATTAAATACTCGCTACAAGCGAAGGAATTGAGGAATGTTGTGCTCCAAAGTATTATTTCGCACAACCTTGGTAATGGCGTAAGGACCATGTCGGCATGGTTGGAGCTTCTAATGGGCTCTTGTAAGGTGTTCTTTCTACAGATGCAACCACACTTTGTTGCCCACCTGAAGCTTGTGTGGTACCCCTGTGGGTGAGGAGAAGTTGTTCTTGTGTTCTGTCATGATTGTATCCCTTTGTTGTTGTTGTTGCGTGGAGTAACCCTTCGTCGGGGTCATGGATGTAGCAACGATCTTCCCCTTCCTTTGGGCGTGGACCAAACAGAAAATGAATTTCCTAGTCTGGGAGATGAGCTTATTGCCTTTCTTGGCAGTGATTAAAGAGGTGGCGGTAGCTGGGGCTACCTCTGGTATCCTGTATAATGAATTACCCAAAGAAATAATGATAGCGCGAGGCCTTGACTCATACACATCATGTCGCCTCCACAAGTATGGCTGGCCTAATAGTACATCACAAACATCCAGAGGTGTAACATCACGCAATACCTCGTCTGTGAAGGGCTTGATGCTGTAGGGAAGCCGACATTGCTGGCGAACTTTGAGATCTCGTCCTTCGTGAAGCCACCCGATACTATACGGCTGCGGGTGTGGTGTAGTCAGTAGGCCCAACCGCTTCATGACCTCTGCTGAAATGAGGTTCTTTTGGTTGCCACTATCGACAATGAATTGCAGCGGCGAACCCTTCACCCACATCTGTGAATGGAAAAGACATTCCCCCTCCTTGAGATCTTCGACCTCATTATTCTGGATCTTGGTGGTGGCAACAATGACGTTGGGCTCCGCGTCAATGATCTGCTTCCCTTTGCCATTTCCCTTGTTGGGTTTTGACTTAGGGTTAGAACATGCATATGATTCTGAAGCCTTCAACTTGGCCACCAACGATTGCTTGGTCCGACACTTACTTGTGTTGTGAGTGGGACTCTAGTGGAACTCACACCACTTTCCTGTGTCCTTCTTCAGCTTCATGGTGTTGTTCTTTTCTTGCGGCTTCGACGGGTTGTCTTGGGTCACCTCACCTTGGTTTTGTCCTTTGGTCTTCAGATTTGCAGATCCAAAGCCTCGCTTCTTCTGTTTGAACTTTTGCTCAATTTTGACAGTGTATCGGTACGTTATGCTGAGCGAGGAGATGTTTAGGAACTCCATCTCTTCATAGATGTATTTGTGTAGGCAACCGTAATATTTGAGTACAAATGCAGCTCAAAGTCCTTGATACCCAATTGTGTGAGAAGGGTATGAAAAATGTTTGTGAACTCCGGCACATCTTGGTCCCTTCCTTGCTGCAGTGTGGTCCATTTGATGTATTTGTCCTCATAGCTTTTGACAGGGTAGTATTGCTCCTTGACGGCATCCTGAAATGAATACCAAGTGGGTGCAACTGAAAATAGTGAGCCCATACTTTCATTCTTCTGCTCGTAGTAGGTTTCCCACCAGTCCTTGATGTGGGGGGCTACTATGAGAAGAGCGAAAACAATCTTTTCTTGACTCAAAAATTCATGAACAGAAAAAGACCCATCTAGCAGATTTAACCATTTATCTACAACATCTGTTTCTATTTGACCCTCGAAGATGGGGATTTCAAAATTAACTTGTACCTTAAACGGTGTGGCATTTCCAGAGTAGTTGTTGGAAGCCAATGTGTCGCCTCTGGGTAGCCACTGAAGGATTTGGGCAAAGTTGTCCATCATCGTTCCTTTGTTGCTCGAGGGATTCTTTAAGAAATATTTTGATAGGATCTCCTGCCCCCTTGTCTTTCTTTTCATCCGCAATGGGAGGTCATCAAGATTTGTGAGGATGGTCTTGCAAAGGTTCTACCAGTTAAAGCCCTAACTCCTTATATCCCAACCTCATTGGGGACATGCAAAGAAAAAAAAAAAAAGCAGACCGCCCTGATACCACTGATCCAGATTTTAAACAAAAGCACAACAAAATATAGAGATAACCATATACACAAAGATGCAGTGGAAATAATACTTCATTTCATTAATGTAAAATACTAAAATATGCTTACAAACAAAAATGGAAATAAACCAGCTAGGGCAATGGTAGCTTATCTCTGAGAAGAGATGTGGCGGCTACATGCTTCCGAACTGTGTTACAATGAGGCTCGAAGGCCTATTTATTGTTGAGATACAATGGAAAACCCTTAACATCCCAAAACCTAACCCTAAAAGATGAAACGCCAAATTGTGGGCCCCATTTTAGTTAAGTTGGTACATCAACTTCCCAGGATCGTAACTTTGGCACCCGATCTTTGTTTGACAAGTACAATAGCTCGTTAGAAAGATCTATCTGAGCACTACAACTTTAGAAAGAAACATATTTACATGGATCCATGTTGCTCTTATATTTCCCAAAAAACATCATTTAGGGCTTCAAAACAACTCCACAAGTTCAGGACCTGAAAAACTACTAAAAATAGTAAATTGTGTACAATTATGGAAAATGAAAAACTGAAAGAGACAATTGTGGGGGTCCAAGTGGGATAGGTGGGTGGCCACCAACATCCACCTGGATCATTCCTACCCCCTTAGTAAGCAATGGTCCCCATTGTGTTGAGTTTCTCCCTAAGATGAGGAAATTTCTATTGAGCTGGGTCTTTGGTGAGTTGTTCTGCAATCCCTGATGTGTCCAATAATGGTGGGAAGCAGGGTCAACGACAATCCACATTGAACACTCGGTGCAAGTGAAAAAATGGAGGAATGTTGTGCTCCAAATTATTATTTCGCACATCCTTGGTAATGGTGTAGGGACCATGTTGGTGTGGTCGGAGCTTCTGATGAGCTCTTGTAAGGTGTTATTTCTGCAGATGCAAATAGACTTTGTTGCCCACCTGAAGCTTGTGTGGTACCCCTGTGGGTGAGTAGAAGTTGTTCCTATGTTCTGTCATGACCGTATCCCTTTGTTGTTGCTGTTGTGTGGAGGAACCCTTCGCGGGGGTCATGGATGTAGCAATGATCTTCCCCTTACTTTGGGCATGGACCAGATAGAAAATGAATTTCCCAGTTTGGGAGATGAGCTTGTTGCCTTTCCTGGCAGTGATCAAAGAGGTGGCGGTAGCTGGGGCTACCTCCAGTATCCTGTATAATGAATTACCCAAAGAAATAATGATAGCGTGAGGCCTTGACTCATACATAGCATGTCACCTCCACAAGTATGGCTGACCTAATAGTACATCACAAACATCCACAGGTGTAACATCACACAATACCTTGTCTCTGAAGGGCTTGATGTTGTAGGGAAGGTGGCAATGCTGGTGAACTTTGAGATCTCATCCTTCATGAAGCCACCTGATACTGTACGACTGCGGGTGTGGTGTATTCGGTAGACCCAACCACTTCATGACCTCTGTTGAAATGAGGTTCTTTTGGCTGCCACTATCAACAATGAATTACAGTAGTGAACCCTTCACCCACATCTGTGAGTGGAAAAGACATTCCCCCTCCTCGAGATCTTCGGGCTCATTCTTCTGGATCTTGGCAACAATGACGTTGGGCTCTGTGTCAATGATATGTTTCCCTTTGCCATTTCCCTTGTTGGGTTCTAACTTAGGGTCAGAACATGCATCTGATTTTGAAGCCTTCAACTCGGCCACCAGCCACTGCTTGGTCTGACACTCACTTGTGTTGTGAGTGGGACTCTTGTGGAACTCACACCACTTTCCTATGTCTTTCTTCGGCTTCATGGTGTTTTTCTTTTCTTGCGGCTTCGGCGGGTTGTCTTGGGTCACCCTGCCTTGGCTTGTCCTTTGGTCTTCAGATTTGCAGATCCAAAGTCTCGCTTCTTCTATTTCAACTTTTGCTCGATTTTGACAGTGTATCGGTAAGCTGTGCCGAGCAAGGGGATGTTCAGGAACTCCATCTCTTCCTAGATGTATCTGTGTAGGCAGCCTCGGTATTTGAGTACCAAATGCAACTCAGAGTCATTGATACCCAACTGTGTGCGAAGGGTATGAAAAATGTTTGTGAACTCTGGCACATCTTGGACCCTTCCCTACCGCAGTGTGGTCCATTTGATGTATTTGTCCTCATAGCTTTTGATAGGGGAGTACTGCTCCTTGACGGCGTCCCGGAATGAGTCCCAAGTGGGTGTCGCTGAAAATAGTGAGCTCGTACTTCCATTCTTCTGCTCACAATAGGTTGCCCACGAGTCCTTGACGTGGGGCGCTGCTTTGAGAAGAGTGAAAACAATCTTTTCCCGGCTCGAAAATTCATGAACGAAAAAATACCCATCTAGTAGATTTAACCATTTATCTATTGCATCTGCGTCTATTTGACCCTCAAAGATGGGTATTCAAAATTAACTTGTACCTTAAATGGTGTGGCATTTCTAGAGTAGTTGTTGGAAGCCGATGCGTTGCCTCTCGGTAGATGCTAAAGGATTTGGGAAAAGTTGTCCATCATTGCGTTCCTTTGTCACTCAAGGGCTTCTTCGAGCAAGATTTTGATAGGATCTCCTACCCCCTAATATTTCTTTTCATCCGCCATGGGAGGTCATCGGGATTTGCGAGGCTGGTCTTGCAAAGGTTCGACCAATTCAAGCCCTAACTCCTTATATACCGACCTCGTTGGGGACATGCAAAGAAAAAATAGAGAAAAAGCAGACCGCTTTGATACCACTGATCCAGATTTTAAACAGGAATGCAATAAAATATAAAGATAACCATATACACAAAGATGCAGTTGAAATAATACTTCATTTCATTAATGTAAAATACTAAAATATGCTTACAAACAGAAATGGAAATAAACTAGCTAGAACGATGGTAGCTTATCTCTAAGAAGATATGTGGCGGCTACATGCCTCTAAACTATGTTACAATGAGGCTCGAAGGCCTATTTATTGTTGAGAAACAATGGAAAACCCTTAACATCCCAAAACCTAACCCTAGAAGATGAAACGCCAAATTGTGAGCCCCATTTTGGGTAAATTGTTACATCAACTTCACGGGGTCATAATTTTGGCACCCGATCTTCGTTTGACTCGTACAATAGCTCGTTAGAAAGATCTATCGAGCACTACAACTTTGGGAAGAGAAACATTAGTCCATAGCCCCATTTTTCTCCCATATTTCCCAAAAAGCATTGTTTAGGGCTTCAAATAGCTCCGAAAGTTCAAGACCCGAAAAACTGCTAAAAATAGTAAATTGTGCTACAATTACAGAAAATGAAAAACTAAAAGAGACAGTTGTGGGAGTCCAAGTAGGATAGGTGGGTGGCCACCAACATCCACTTGGATCATTCCTCCCCCTTAGTAAGTAATGGTCCCCATTGCGTTGAGTTCCTCCCTGAGATGAGGAAGATTCTATTGAGCTGGGTCTCTAGTGAGTTGTTCTGCAATCTCTTATGTGTCCAGTAATGGTGGAAAGCAGGGTCGATGACAGTCCACATTGAACACTTGGTGCAAGTGAAGGAATGGATGAATGTTGTGCTCCAAAGTATTATTTCGTACAACCTTAGTAATGGCGTAAGGACCATGTCGGCGTGGTCGGAGCTTCTGATGGGCTCTTGTAAGGTGTTCTTTCTGCAGATGCAACCAGACTTTGTTGCCCACATAAAGCTTGTGTGGTACCCCTATGGGTGACCATATCCCTTTGCTGTTGCTATTGCGTGGAGGAACCCTTCGCGGGGGTCATGGATGTAGCAACGATCTTCCCATTACTTTGGGCGTGGACCAGATAGAAAATGAATTTCCTAGTCTGGCAGATGAGCTTGCTACCTTTCCTGGCAGTGATCAAAGAGGTGGCGGTAGCTGGGGCTACCTCCTGTATCTTGTATAATGAATTACCCAAAGAAATAATGATAACACGAGGCCTTGACTTATATACAGCATATCACCTCCACAAGTATGGCTGGCCTAATAGTACATCACAAACATCCAAAGGTGTAACATCACACAATACCCTGTCTGTGAAGGGCTTGATGCTATAGGGAAGGCGACACTGCTGGCGAACTTTAATGTCTCGTCCTTCATGAAGCCACCCGATACTGTACGGCTGTGGGTGTGGTGTATTCGGTAGGCCCAACTGCTTCACGACCTCTGCTGAAATGGGGCTCTTTTGGCTGCCACTGTCAATAATGAATTGCAGCGATGAACCCTTCACCCACATCTGTGAGTGGAAAAGGCGTTCCCCCTCCTCAGGATCTTCGGCTTCATTCTTTTGGATCTTGGTGGTGGCAACAGTGACGTTGGGCTCCATGTCAATGATCTACTTCCCTTTGCCATTTTCCTTGTCAGGTTCTGACTCAGGGTCAAAACATGCATCTGATTCTGAAGCCTTCAACTCGGCCACGAGTGACTGCTTGGTCCGACACTCACTTGTGTTGTGAGTGGGACTCTTTTGGAACTCACACCACTTTCCTGTGTCCTTCTTTGGCTTCGTGGTGTTGTTCTTTTCTTGTGGCTTTGATGGGTTGTCTTGGGTCACCCCGCCTTGGCTTTGTCCTTTGGTCTTCGAATTTGCAGATCCAAAGTCTCACTTCTTCTATTTGAACTTTTGCTCGATTTTGACAGTGTATCGGTACGTTGTGTCGAGCAAGGATATGTTCAGGAACTCCATCCCTTCTTGGATGCATCTGTGTAGGCAGTCACATTATTTGAGTACCAAATGCAACTCAGAGTCCTTGATACCCAACTGTGTGTGAAGGGTATGAAAAAGGTTTGTGAAATCCGGCACATCTTGGTCCCTTCCCTGCCATAGTGTGGTCCATTTGATGTATTTGTCCTCATAGCTTTTGACAGGGTAGTACTGCTCCTTGACGGCATCCCAAAATGAATCTCAAGTGGGTGCGGTTGAAAATAGTGAGCCCTTACTTTCATTCTTCTGCTCGCAGTAGGTTTCCACCAGTCCTTGATGTGGGGGGCTGCTTTGAGAAGAGCAAAAACAATCTTTTCCTGACTCGAAAATTCATAAATAGAAAAATACTCGTCTAGCAGATTTAACCATTTATCTACGACATCTGCCTCTATTTGACCCTCAAAGATGTGGATTTCAAAATTAAGTTGTACCTTAAACGATTTGGAATTTCCATAGTAGTTGTTGGAAGCCGATGCTTCGCCTATGGGTAGCCACTGAAGGATTTGGGAAAAGTTGTCCATCATCACATTCCTTTGTCTCTTGAGGGCTTCTTCGAGCAATATTTTGATAGGATCTCCTGCCCCATCATCTTTCTTTTCATCCGCCATGGGAGGTCGTCGGGATTTGCGAGGCTGGTCTTGCAAAGGTTCGACCAGTTCAAGCCCTAACTCCTTATATCCTGACCTCGTTAGGGACATGCAAAGAGAAAACAGGGAAAAAGCAGACCTCTCTGATATAGAGATAACCATATACACAAAGATGTAGTGGAAATATTACTTCATTTCATTAATGTAAAATACTTAAATATGCTTGCAAACATAAATGGAAATAAACCAGCTAAGGCGATGGTAGCTTATCTCTGAGAAGAGATGTGGCGGCTACATGCCTATGAACTGTGTTACAATTAGGCTCGAAGGCATATTTATTGTTGAGAAACAATGGAAAACCCTTAACATCCAAAAACCTAATCCTAGAAGATGAAACGCCAAATTGTGGGCCCTGTTTTGGGTAAGTTGGTACATCAACTTCCCGGGGTCATAACTTTGGCACTCGATCTTCATTTGACGCATACAATAGCTCGATATAAATATCTATATGAGCACTACAACTTTGGGAAGAGAAAAATCAATCCATGGACCCATGTTGCTCCCATATTTCCCAAAAAATGTCGTTTAGGGTTCAAAACAGCTCTGAAAGTTCAGGACCCGAAAAACTGCTAAAAATAGTAAATTGTGCTACAATTACGAAAAATGAAAAACTTAAAGAGATAGTTGTGGAGGTCCAAGTGGGATAGATGGGTGGCCACCAACATCCACCTAGATCATTCCTCCCTGCTTAGTAAGCAGTGGTCCCCATTGTGTTGAGTTCCTCCCTGAGATTAGGAAGCTTCTACTGAGCTAGGTCTCTGGTGAGTTGTTCTGCAATCTCTGATGTGTCCAGTAATGGTGGGAAGCAGGGTCGGCAACGGTCCACATTGGGCACTTGGTGCAAGTGAAAGAATGAAGGAATGATGTGCTTCAAAGTATTATTTTGCACAACCTTGGTAATGGCGTAAGGACCATGTCGTCGTGGTCAGAGCTTCTGATGGGCTCTTGTAAGGTGTTCTTTTTGCAGATGTAACCAGACTTTGTTGCCCACCTGAAGCTTGTGTGGTACCCCTGTGGGTGAGGATAAGTTATTCCTATGTTCTGTCATGACCGTATCCCTTTGCTGCTGCTATTGCTTGGAGGAACCCTTCGTGGGCGTCATGGATGTAGCAATGATCTTCCCCTTACTTTGGGTGTGGACCAGACAGAAAATGAATTTCCTAGTCTTGGAGATAAGCTTGCTGCCTTTCTTGGTACTAATCAAAGAGGTGGTGGTAGCTAGGGCTATCTCCAATATCCTATATAATGAATTACCCAAAGAAATAATAACATCATGAGGCCTTGACTCATACACAACATGTCACCTCCACAAGTATGGCTGGCCTAATAGTACATGACAAACATCCAGAGGTGTAACATCACACAACACCTCATCTGTGAAGGGCTTGATGCTGTAGGGAAGGTGACACTGCTGGTGAACTTTGAGATCTCGTCCTTCATGAAGCCACCCGATATTGTATAGCTGTGGGTGTGGTGTAGTCTGTAGGCCCAACCACTTCATGACCTTTGCTGAAATGAGGTTCTTTTGGCTGCCACTGTCGACAATGAATTGCAGTGGCGAATGCTTCACCCACATCTGTGATTGGAAAAGACGTTCCCCCTCCTCGAGATCTTTGGGCTCATTCTTCAGGATCTTGGCAAGAATGACATTGGGTTCCGTGTCAATGATCTGTGTCCCTTTGCCATTTCCCTTGTCTGGTTTTGACTCAGGGTCAGAACATGCATATGATTCTGAAGCCTTCAACTCGGCCACCAGTGACTGCTTGGTCTGACACTCACTTGTGTTGTGAGTGGGACTCTTGTGGAATTCACACCACTTTCCTGTGTCCTTCTTCGACTTCATGGTGTTGTTCTTTTCTTGCGGCTTCGATGGGTTGTCTTGGGTCACCCCGCCTTGGCTTTGTCCTTTGGTCTTCGAATTTGCAGATCCAAAGTCTTGCTTCTTCTGTTTGAACTTTTGCTTGATTTTGACAATGTATCGATACGTTGTGCCGAGCGAGGAGATGTTCAGGAACTCCATCTCTTCCTGGATGTATCTATGTAGGCAGCCACAGTATTTAAGTACCAAATGCAACTCAGAGTCCTTAATACCCAAATGTGTGCGAAGGGTATGAAAAATGTTTGTGAACTCTGGCACATCTTGGTCCCTTCCCTACCGCAGTGTGGTCTATTTGATGTATTTGTCCTCATAGCTTTTGACAAGGTAGTACTGCTCCTTGACGACATCCCAGAATGAATCCCAAGTGGGTGCGGCTGAAAATAGTGCACCCGTAATTTCATTCTTATGCTCGTAGTAGGTTTCCCACCAGTCCTTGACGTGGGGGATTACTTTGAGAAGAGCGAAAACAATCTTTTCCCAACTCAAAAATTCATGAACAGAAAAATACCCATCTAGTAGATTTAACCATTTATCTACGGCATCTACGTCTATTTGACCCTCGAAGATGGGGATTTCAAAATTAACTTGTACCTTAAATAGTGTGGCATTTCTAGAGTAGCTGTTGGAAGCCGATGCGTCGCCTCTGGGTAGCCGTTGAAGGATTTGGGCAAAGTTGTCCATCATCGCATTCCTTTGTCGCTCGAGGGCTTCTTCAAGCGATATTTTGATAGGATCTCCTGGCCCCTCGTCTTTCTTTTCATCCGCCATGGGAGGTCATTGGATTTGCGAGGCTGGTCTTACAAAGGTTCAACCAGTTCAAGCCCTAACTCCTTATATCCCGACCTTGTTGGGTAAATGCAAAGAAAAAATAGAGAAAAAGCAGACCACCCTGATACCACTGATCCGGATTTTAAACAGGAATGCAACCAAATATAGAGATAACCATATACACAAATATGCAGCAGAAATAATACTTCATTTCATTAATGTAAAATACTGAAATATGCTTACAAACAGAAATGGAAATAAACTAGCTAGGGTGATGGTAGCTAATCTCTGAGAAGAGATGTGGCGGCTACATGCCTCTGAACTATATTACAATGAGGCTCGAAGGCCTATTTATTGTTGAGAAACAATGGAAAACCCTTAACATCCAAAAACCTAACCCTAGAAGATGAAATGCCAAATTGTGGGCCCCATTTTGGGTAAGTTGGAACATCAACTCCCCGGGGTCATAACTTTGGCACCCGATCTTCATTTGGCGCGTACCCAGATTTCCCAAAAAACTACATTTAGGGCTTCAAAACAGCTCTGGAAGTTCAGGACCTGAAAAACTACTAAAAATAGTAAATTGTGCTACAATTACGAAAAATGAAAAACTGAAAGAGACAGTTGTGGGAGTCTAAGTGGGATAGGTGGGTGGCTACCAACATCCACCTGGATCATTCCTCCCTCCTTAGTAAGCAACGGTCCTATTAGGATTCCAAGAAACTCTCCTAGGTTTTAGCTTAGAGATGCCTGGTAACATATAAGTTCAACTATTGTTGCAAGTTTAATGGAAGGAATGATGGTTTGGTTCAAGCCAGATAACCACTTCTACTTTGTCTCGCTCTAGACATGCATGAACACCCTCAAACTACAAGGCTTTAGACCACCAATGCTCACAGTTTTAGATATAAGGTGAATATGGAGAATATTAACCACACCAGTAGATACACAAGACCATGTGATGGCGAGTTGCAAATAGTAAAGAAACCTGTAAATCTAATCTATTAATGCAAAGACAGGATGACAACTCTCCTGCATTAAATAGAAAGAAACCTGAGTGACCTATTCAGTGATGCATTCAACATTTTAACATGGAGATAAGATGACAGTTATCTGGTGCTAAACATTAAAAGATCCAAAACACAGCATATCAGGCACAAGCTTGGAGCAGAGGAAAATGGACAGTGAGCAATTAATAGCAAAAGAAGCTTGTATTAGCTTAAAATGAAGATGAGATGCTGCAAGTGACAAAATATCTACAGTCTCCAAAAGTTGAACCTTACATCAAATGCCAACCCTGATTACATCTTTCTTCTGGGTATTTATAAGCTTACATTGCAATGGCACCTAGCCATTTAGGTATGTAGGGGGTCTTAATTGACCACCAACTGCATTTAATTGCCTAATGGAGTCTCTAAACGAGGTTGCTTACTTCATTGTGTAAATTTGAATCTGCACAAATGTTGTGTTGTCCTTTAGGTAGTTGGAGTGCTCGTACTAGTGGAGTCCATGACTGATAAATTCAGTTACAAAGTTGTGCTATGTCCTTTTCTCCTTTGGCCATGCTTTAGGTTAAATATGGTTATTGGGGGTGTGACTGTTGTCAATCGAGCATAGCGAGTTATCTCCTTCTTCAAGAAATAGAATGGTCATAGGACGTGGAATGCATGGATAGGTGGATGATTTGGGTGAGTGAGAAGAATGATCATCGGATAGAGGAAATAAATGGTGGAGATGGCTCGAAGGAGGCTATCGATCGAAGTGGGAGTGGGGTGTGTTAGGGTCGTTGGGTCTTCAACAGACAGATTGGACAGTCTCGGGCATTGGAGTTGCACGGGCATTTAACAGGCGAGGGCACTTTGGTCGGGCGGTAATAGTTTTCATCGCACCGCTTTTAGGCGCTAAGCGGTAAATGCCCAAGGTCGAGCGATTCCACTCAGTGATTAACACGTAGCAATGGATGAGAGAGAAAAACCACTCTCATCGTGCGGTACCACTCAATCAAATTGTTGGCGCGATGAGAGCAAAGACTGTCAGATCTTAGCATAGATGATTTGACGGTGGAGAGTGGTAGAGCAGGTCGCCTTTATCAAGTGCAACGAGAGCCATTGGATCGGCAGGGAAGATCAATGACGGGGATGCAATGAGGGTTTTATGAGTGCACGACGGCATATGGGTATGGTTTTATGGTTTATTTGTGGTTTTACACTTGGGACTAAGGTCAAGAAGGAGGTTACTTTATTGGGTTTAGGAGGAAAATAGGGAAATGGAGGTTGTGGAGAGTAATTGGGGTAGAAAGAAAAGGGAAATGACCCATGAGGGGCCCCTTTGAAGACACCACCAATCAGTTCGAGCTTTTCTTTGACATTAGAAAGTTAGCGTTGCATAGCAGGGCTAACACTAGCTCCTTCTGGGGATGAAATCCTCCATGTGAGGTTTCAACAACCGTAGACCACTACCTTTCACACAAAAACAAGATCAACAATATTTCCTAGTGTTCCATTGGGCATGGAGTCTAATTAAGCCTACGCTAAAACTTTAAAAGAACATATTTACAATGTTGAGGCCTAAAAGCCTTAAACCACATAAATCTTCAAAAACCGCCCATTAACTGGGCCACCAAAAACTGTTTCTCCTTCCATAATTTGTAGCATGAAAGTGTTGTTCGATGACGAATGATCCTGTCCATAGAGCATTGAATTTAGTAGGATCTCCCTGCCTTTCCTTCAATGCATCCCATTGGAGAAAATAGTCACCTACCTAAAAAAGTTTAGGGCATTTGACCTTATCAGGTAGAGATGGTTTATATTTCACCCCTCTCTATATGATCTCATCCTTGGATGTTTTTCTTGGAAGCTTTTGTACACCTGCTGAATAATAAGGGCTGATGTGTACTCGGCTGTATCATTTGTGGCCTGAACAATTAATATAAATGGTGAATCAATGTATTCTTGTGTGGGGGACACAAAGAATTCACCTGCTCATGTAGCTTTCTTAGAACAAGCCCCATCAAAGAAGGTGTCCCAAATTTGTGGGCCCTCTTCCTCTGTGACCTGGAAAACTGCCTTTTCAGGTTGTGTGGAGGCCAACTGGGCAGGCTTCGTAATATCAAGATTGAGATTATCCATGTCAGCCTTGGGCATTGAATTATGGCTTGCTCCAGTGCCTAAGGACAATTATGAGGGATTTTATCTTGAACAAACAAAGGAACATAAGATGATGGGGGGCTGACTTCACATTTTTTGATCGCTACGCTGAGAATAATAACTGGTTGGTCATTTTGCAAATTCACATAGTCAGTGGAAGCTTGGATGGTTTTAGGCTCAAGATTTTCAAGGATAGATTTCTTGAGGGACTCATTCTTCACTGGTTCAATCAGAGGCATAGGTATTCTTGGCTTCTGAATTTCTGATTGAAAACTAAAAGAAGAGTGGGACTTGTCAAGGCCTCTTACCTCTATGGATAGAGCTTTGAGGATGATAGGACCAACTGCTGGCTACGTCTGCCTATGAGATTGTTGTTCTACAGGGACAACAGCTTCATGAGCAGGAGCTTCTTTGACATTATTCATCATAGATCTCAGATCATATTGATGTTGATCGACAGTTGGTAGAATAGCTTCACCATCACGTTCTTAGCTGATCTGACCATTGAATAATGACTTCTCATAGGCAGCTTTGGTTAAAAAAGGGGCACTACCCTTGTCATCCATACCCTAGATCTCATCATCTTCTTTAAACTGCTCTTCTTCCATGACTGTATTCTGAAAAAGGGTCTTCACCTTTTGGTCTTCATTTGCATCTTTGTTTCTTTGCAAAATCTGCGACTAATCATTTGCTGTTCTATATGGATTTGGGTTTCTAGGAGAAAATGTGTTAGGAATCCTTGTCTTCCTAGAACTCCGCTCAACCTTTAGTTTGGAGATTTCAAAGGCCAATGACTCTATCATCTTGGCCATTTTATTGATCTTAGGATCTGAAGATGATGAGGGCTCACCCCTCTATCTTCTTCTATCAGCATTACCTTTGAGCTTTTCTGCAGCCATGATGTTTGATTCTACTTCCAGGGCTGCATCTTGCATATCAGCCAAAGAAGCACATCTTCTCTCCCTCAATAGTAAATAGAAATAAGAATTGAAGGTATTGGCATAGGTGAGCTTAGCAGAGGTAGGGGCGGGTTTCACTTCAGCTGGTATCTTGTTGTACATGCGATTAAATCTCTTATTAAAATCAGATAGAAGCTCACCATTTTCCCTCTGCAAGTTCCCAAATTTAGTATGATAGTAGAGAAGATCTTTCTTATCCCCCCAATGCTTTAGGAACACATCATCTAAGGCCTCAATGTTTGCTATGAACCTAGGGGTTAATTCTCTGAACCATTTTCCAGCCTCTCCATCTAGGCTTTGGACGAATACTCTCATCCACACATCATCTTCACTAATGTCTAGATTATCAACATAACTATAAAAGGACTCAAGATGTTCTTTAGTTGTTACTCCCTCTGTACCCGTGAACTTAGGCATGTATTTCGGATATTATCCTGTAGGCATGGATTCAAAGGAATAGGCAAGACCAGGGGTCCATACCTAGCAGCTATGATTCGTTCCATTTTGGTGGGTGCTTGTGGACCTACCATGACTGGGATAGATGGAAGGATATTGGCAGTCTGAAAGGTAGGGAGTTGAGAAATCACTAACAAGGCTGAAGGAAAATCATGGACTGGAAGGGAGGGTTCTTTTGGACTGGCTGTTTCTCCGTGGATGTAGCCCAAACTGGGTGAACCACATATAGTTGTGTCTCTCTTGTTTTATGTGTTTTCTGTGTTTATATTTCTGCAATATTTTATGTGTTCCATTGCTCTATTATATATAATTTTCTAACAACAATTACAGAAAATGAAAAACTGAAAGAGACAATTGTGGGGGTCCAAGTGGGACAGGTGGGTGGCCACCAACATCCACCTGGATCATTCCTCCCCCCTTAGTAAGCAATGGTCCCCATTGCATTGAGTCCTCCCTAAGATGAGGAAGCTTCTACTGAGCTGGGTCTCTAGTGAGTTGTTCTGCAATCTCTGATGTGTCTAGTAATGGTGGGAAGTAGGGTCGGTGACGGTCCACATTGAACACTCAGTGCAAGCGAAGGAATGGAGGAATGTTGTGCTCCAAAGTATTATTTCGCACATCCTTGGTAATGGCGTAAGGACCATGTCAACATGGTTGGAGCTTCTGATGGGCTCTTGTAAGGCGTTATTTCTGCAGATGCAACCAAACTTTGTTGCCCACCTGAAGCTTGTGTGGTACTCTTGTGGGTGAGGGGAAGTTGTTCCTGTGTTTTATCATGACCGTATCCCTTTGCTAATGCTGTTGTGCGGAGGAACCTTACGCAGGGGTCATGGATGTAGCAATGATCTTCCCCTTACTTTGGGTGTGGACCAGACAGAAAATGAATTTCCTAGTCTAGGAGATGAGCTTGCTGCCTTTGTTGGCAGTGATCAAAGAGGTGGCGGTAGCTGGGGCTACCTCCGGTATCCTGTATAATGAATTACCCAAAGAAATAATGACAGCGTGAGGCCTTGAATCATACACAGCATGTCGCCTCCACAAGTATGGTTGGCCTAATAGTACATCATAAACATCCAGAGGTGTAACATCACACAATAACTCATCTGTGAAGGGCTTGATGCTGTAAGGAAGGCGGCACTGTGGCGAACTTTGGGTTCTCGTCCTTCATGAAGCCACCCGATATTGTACGGCTGCGGGTGTGGTGTAGTCGGTAGGCCCAACCGCTTCATGACCTCTGCTGAAATGAGGTTCTTTTGGCTACCACTATCGACAAAGAATTGCAGCAACAAACCCTTCATCCACATCTGTGAGTGGACAAGACATTCCCTCTCCTCGGGATCTTCGGGCTCATTCTTCTGGATCTTGGCAGTGGCATTATTGACGATGGGCTTTGCGTCAATGATCTTCTTCCCTTTTCCATTTCCCTTGTCAGGTTCTGACTCAGGGTCAGAACATGCTTCTGATTCTGAAGCCTTCAACTCGGCCACCAGCGACTGCTTGGTCCGACACTCACTTGTGTTGTGAGTGGGACTCTTGTGGAACTCACACCACTTTCTTGTGTCCTTCTTCGGCTTCGTGGTGTTGTTCTTTTCTTGCAGCTTCGATGGGTTGTCTTGGGTCACCCTGCCTCGGCTTTGTCCTTTGGTCTTCAGATTTGCAGATCCAAAGTCTCGCTTCTTCTATTTGAACTTTTGCTCGATTTTGACAGCGTATCGATACGCTGTGCCAAGCGAGGAGATGTTCAGGAAATCCATCTCTTCCTGAATGTATCTGTGTAGGTAGCCGTGGTATTTGAGTACCAAATTTAGCTCAGAGTCCTTAAGACCCAACTGTGTGTGAAGGGTACGAAAAATGTTTGTGAACTCCAGCACATCTTGGTCCCTTCCCTGCCGCAGTGTGGTCCATTTGATGTATTGTCCTCATAGCTTTTGATAGGGTAGTACTGCTCCTTGACAGCATCCCAGAATGAATCCCAAGTGGGTGCGACTGAAAATAGTGAGCCTGTACTTTCATTCTTTTGCTTGCAGTACATTTCCCACCAGTCCTTGATGTGGAGGGCTGCTTTGAGAAGAGCGAAAACAATCTTTTCCCGACTGAAAAATTCATGAACATGAAAAACACCCACCTAGCAGATTTAACCATTTATTTACGGCCTCTGCATCTATTTGACCCTCAAAGATGGGGATTTCAAAATTAACTTGTACCTTAAATGGTGTGGCGTTTCCAGAGTAGCTGTTGGAAGACGATGCATCACCTCTGGGTAGTCGCTGAAGGATTTGGGCAAAGTTGTCCATCATCGCGTTCCTTTGTTGCTCGAGGGCTTCTTCGAGCAAGATTTTGATAAGATATCCTGCCCCCTCGTCTTTCTTTTCATCCACCATGGGAGATAGTTGGGATTTGTGAGGCTGGTCTTGCAAAGGTTTGACCAATTCAAGCCCTAACTCCTTATATCTCGACCTCGTTGGGGACATGCAAAGAAAAAATACAGAAAAATCAGACCGCTCTGATGCCACTGATCCGGATGTCAAATAGGAACACAACAAAATACAGAGATAACCATATACACAAAGGTGCAGTGGAAATAATACTTCATTTCATTAATGTAACATACTGAAATATGCTTACAAACAGAAATGGAAATAAACTAGCTAGGGCGATGGTAGCTTATCTCTGAGAAGAGATGTGGCGGCTACATGCCTCTGAACTGTGTTACAATGAGGCTCAAAGG
>APFE031098843.1:122095-134289 GCA_000404065.3 Pinus taeda
TGTTGAGAAACAATGGAAAACCCTTAACATCCCAAAACCTAACCCTAGAAGATGAAACGCCAAATTGTGGGCCCCGTTTTGGGTAAGTTGGTACATCAACTTCCCAGGGTGGTAACTTTGGCACCCGATCTTCGTTTGACATGTACAATAGATCATTAGAAAGATCTATCCAAGCACTACAACTTTGGGGAGAGCAACATGGTCCATGGACTCATGTTTCTCCCAGATTTCCCAAAAAACGTTGTTTAGGGCTTCAAAATAGCTCCGGAAGTTTAGGACCCGAAAAAATGCTAAAAATAGTAAATTGTGCTACAATTACAGAAAATGAAAAACTGAAAGAGACAGTTGTGGGGGTCCAAGTGGGATAGGTGGGTGGCCACCAACATCCACCTGGATCACTTTGACATATGGAAAAGGGCCATATAAGCACCGAATTACAATACTAGTAATGTGTCGAATGAGAGAAGGACTCCCCCTATCATACACAACATCATGATGATGCAACCACAGAAGTACCCTCTGGAAGATAAGCATGTGAAAAAAGGAAACTGATTGCCAAACCACTAGCAATGATATGTAATCAATGAAGACTGAAACATGCTCCCCCTAAGCATGTAATGAAGCTACAATTAACACTTTTCATGTTGAAGCAACACATTTTTCGGTTGCAATAAGCCTCCTTGCCAAGTGCAAGAGACTACTCCTCATGGACCATGACTCTAAATGACTTTGGACATGATGTACAATAAATTACAACATAATGCTTCATGGAGAAAGTACATGATTGTTATAAGTAAATAGGACTGACATATGACTCCTCTACACCTATCACCAACCATGACTCTACGGACCCAAGTTTTGCATCATGCACCAAATAAAGTGGGGCTACATCAAAGATAAACATTATGAAACATGTCTTGGACATCCATTGACCCATACATAGATAATGACAAGATATGCTAAACACCATGTGTCACTCCATGAGAAATACACCCAAAAGATGATACAATGATAGTACATGGCTTTTACATCCACACACAATGCTGCTTCCATAAATATGTGCCCAAAATTTGTAATACATGATCACATGGAAACAATGAGCATCAATATATGCTTTATATGACAACAAAAATAAAATGATATACATGGCATATCCATCAAGTACAAGGCCTCCAAAAGCTATGACATAAGCTCTTCAAATATAGTCGCAACATAGAAGAACTAGCAAGATCATGTGCTAGTACATGGCCACTCAACACCTTGGCCATCACCACCCCATCAACAAATATCCTGCATCAAGATCTTAGAAACCACTAACAACCACCACCATGCTCCACAAATGTATCAACCATAGCAATATGTCATAGAAGCAGTAACATTATATATCCTCATCATGTCAAAACATCATAGCAGCAACAAATACTTATCTTCATCATAGGTGAGCAACATATCATCAATTAGGCAGAAGTAATAAATCAGTGAGCAACAAAACATATATACTCCATATATGAGCATCGAGACATAAAACATCATGAGTACACAAGATCTCATGCATCAACATGTATCAAACCACCATGATCAACAACAAGCATCTTCCTCGTGTTTTATCCATCCAAAAACATATGAGCAACAACATATTCTCTCCATATATAAGAAGCCATATGAACAACATGATTCAACCATATGAATATCCACACATCATAAGCAAGATCATGCTCTCTCTCTCCATGAAATTGAAACATATAATTAATTCATCTAAAATATATCAGAAGCATACATGATTCATCTAGAAGTAGAAACATAAGCAATGAAGTACATAAATTCTAGATGATCCATCTAGCAAAATGTAACAACAGCTATAAAGATTACCCTGCATAGACAATGTCAACATTTTGCAAAACCATTAGGAAGAAAATATCCTCCACCTGAATGTGTGATTCTCCATCACACCTTGACCATATGCATGAGATAATCGTATGGATTTCATACCTCCAATACTATCATAAGAAACTCAACATGCAACTGCTCCAAAAACCATTAGTAACAATATAGCTGAAATATAAACAATGAATGTTGCAACAAGGTTTATACACATATTTTTTCCACTCATATACAATAAACACATTAGCTGTAAAAATAATGAGTGAAAGGAAATAAAACATAAAGAATAAAGCCTTGAGAACTAGCTCCCCCTTTGCATGATACACCTCATATGAAGTGATACAACGGATATGAAAGTGCATGAAGGAACTGGATCAAGCTGCCAACACTCACCTTGAGACCATGAAAGTCTCATGCATACTACTCTAGTCAAGTAGATCTAACATGTAAGAATGGACTGTAGTAGGAACATATCTCATCTAATCTGAATTTGATCAGGAAGAGTACTATCTTGATCTCTTCTTACTCTTCTCTCTTCCCTTCAATACATACACATTGTTCGGTGTCTTGACTCCTCTAGCAATCACTCTCTTTGATCCTTCCTTATGGATGATGCAACCTTTGGAGTTGAAGATCACTTATTTTCCTCCATCAACCATTTGGCTCACACTCAAGATATTATGCTTTAGATCTTCAGTGAGCCAAACATCTTCTGCATTTGTCCTCTTCTCACTAAGATTGGCTTTACTGCTTCCCAATACTCTAGCGATTTCACTGCCTTCAAAGACAACACAACCATCCTTGGTTTTATTGAGAAAATTATTTTTTCTCCTATCTCATGACATATGGTGTGAGTATTCTCTATCTATATACCACATGTCATCCTCATCACGAGAACAAGGTGCAATGCCACATCTTCCTAACTGCTTTTTTTTAACAAATGGCCTCAATGGTTTAGAGATTTTACAATCCTTGGCCATGTGCCCAAGATTATGGCACACATAACACTCTATGTGACCAAGAGATGTAGCCAAAGGATCTAATCTTTTGTTGCTCATATTAGACCTCCATATTTTCATGCTAGATCTGCAATCAATGAATTTATGTCCAAAATGTTATAAGCAAAACAATGACCATTGAAATAATTTTTATAACTGAATGTAGGTCCTCATTTTGGCTAATCAAACTACTACATGGATGAGTGAATTCTCCTCCTACAATTAGCTTCCACATGACCAAAATCGTAGCAATTGAAGCACTCAATCTCGTCCATTAAGGGGGAGCAAAGGAGTTTTGAACTCTCCTTTCAAAATTGCTACCTCCAACCATACGAGAAAATGGTCTTCTAGATGTGAAAGCTCCTTTTGGTTGTCTATTTTGTTGTTGCTTGTGGATCACATCCTTTTCTACATGTTTCTTTGGTTTTACTTTGTCATTCTTTCCTGCATGCAAACTTTTCTCACCCTTTTGAAGATTGTTGCCATTTTTGCTCACTGGTATGGTGCTCTTCACTTTCTCCAACTGTTGGTTCTTTTCCTCAAGCTCATTTCTCAATTTGTCAATCACACCTTTAAGTGCTTCAACATAGTATTTTCTATATTTTTTCTTGCTGCAATTTAATTCTTATAATCTTTTCAATTCTGCCAGTTGTGTTCTCAAGGTATTAATTTATTCCTTGAGATTTTTCTCCATTTGATCACAATCACGCAATTTCTTCGTATGCTCCTTTCATACATTTGTTAGTCTACCAATTTCACTAGAAAATTCTTCAATAACAACCATGGAAGATTCATATTGAGCCTTAATATGCATATAATTGTGATCATCATCTCTGTCACTAAACAAATATGAATCATTGTCATTACCATTATTCAAAATATAACCAAAAAGAATACATTATGGCTTATACCTTCAGATTTGTTGTTCTTCTTCATAGTTGGTTCATGTGGAGCTTCCTTCTTCTTTTTTCTTCTCTTCTCAAGTTCTCCATCACTATTGTTGTTACTAGATCCATGTAGGATATGCGATCTATCCCAAATTTCCTTTACAGATTTTAATCTCCAATTTTCTCTAAATCTGCACTTGGAGATTTTTGAAAATAATTTGCTTGCTTGAGCATTTGGCTTCCGTATTTTAGATGCTAGAAAATCTCCATCATTTCCTTCACAAACCGAACTCCAAATGTTAGAACCACAAAGCAATAATTTTTTTTTTTCACATTTTCTTTCCATGCTTTGAAATTTGCAGCAGTAAGAACCAATTTCTTTGGAGAACTCATCTCGAAAAAATATGCATTTGTTTGTGCAAATATCCAAGATCCACTCTACAGCGATCAAGTTGCACCCGAGAGCCCCGCTCTGATACCAATTGTTGGAAACTAGATCACTACTGAGAGGGGGGGTGAACCATTAGTGTGGCACTTTTAAACTTGTTCTATAATTACTTAATTTTTATACCATGCACAAACTGAAACACAAAACCATAAATCAGAGCACCAAATACAAAACTGCAACCATAAAAACAATAAACACAAAATACACATGTTTCTGGTGGAAAACCCACCTCGGGAAAAAAACCACCCTGTTGTTGTTTCGCTACTCAATCATTTTATTAATTTCTGAACAAATTACATATGGATCAGCTCACTCCCCATAATACTTGACTTCTTTCATAGTATTTTGGTCCTTTCAGATAGGAACCTGTTTCTATCTCGTATCTACGGACTACCACCCGCTGAAGGCCACCACGATCAACGATCCTTGCCCAATTTCCATTAGACTATCTAACTCCTATTGGATGGTGAAAACTCTTCCTTCTACTGAATACACCAAGTCATTGTCTACTCAAAGCCTCCATGGCTTCACTTCCTCCATGTAAGCCTCGTTTCATATATTTTTAGGTTGGACTCTAAAAACTTGCTCAACATGAGCTCTACAACAACATAGCATTAAAGCTCAATCAAATATCAAATTTGTAGCTCTAAGTGCCATCAAAAACTCCACACCAGCTGGAAAACAATCTCCTCAAACTCTACTCAAATCCTCACTACATCTTCTCATTGACTCCACAAAATTATATGGCTGAAATAATATTCAACTATCTATTGCTACATCTGCAAACTGCTTAAAAAATTATGCACTAGAGAAACATGCAACTTGCATACTCTTCTCCAAGCTCATTGTCTACACACACACAACTCATCCAACCATAATAAAAATGAGCTTTCACCAATATTTGGATGAACTCAAGTGCTCAACTCAAAAATTACAGTTAACTACTGAGCTTAACAATCATATTCATATGCTCAATTTGATCTAAATTCAGCTCATTAACTCTATAAAACCACTAAGTCCACTTTCCTTTTGATATTTTCAACTTTGATCCACTTCTGGAGGTCCCACAAACTTTTATGACCATAAACTGAAAATTTCTGATCAAGGATGTCGCCATAAACCAAAAATTAGCTCAACAACACGAGAAATGCAGAGTAAATCTAGTGTTTTCCCCCAGTCGCACCCTTGACACTGACTGAACTCGACTGGGGATATAACCTCTCCCATAGGTTGTGCTCCATGCGACTAGAGGCTTTCAGTTTCTCTCACGGGCCTTTGTGCATGCAACTAGGGCTAAAACTGAGTAAAATCATAAGTCCTTCATCCCAAAACCTCTACCATCTATTGGAACATCTTCTCCAGTATCTGAACACTCTTTCAAGCCAATGAGATAAGTCTGAAAATGATGAATAGGCAAGGAACAAGTCAATGACATGCATGACCTATTATGCCAACCTTAGAACCAAGACCAACACCTCCATCTCCTCAAGTAGCAACCACAACATCTCTAAACACCTCCAACAATTGTAGCAACATATCTTTCATCTGTAGCAGCATCTCCAACTCCTGCAGCAACAACATCAAGGAATACAATTGCCTCCATCACTGGTAGAACCACCTCCAACACAAGCAACCACATCTCACACATGTAGTAGCATATGAAATGTCTCCAAGACATATATAAGCATATTCAACATCTAGAGAAACACTCCAACCACTTGCAATATTAACATCTCCAAGCTACAACACAACATCAACACTCATAGCAGCGATACAATCACACATGAGGAATCCATCTCTACTCATCAACCACAACATCATCTCCACTAGGTCTAGTCATATGTATGTTAACATCAATGCCAACTAACAAGACCATCACCAATCATCCAACACCAAGCACTCATCACACATGCATATGACCAACAACATCTCTATCATGTTGACATCAATGCCAACACTATAATGCAGACAACTAGATTGTCACAATTGTTCCCCTCAAACTGAGCCTATGCAACTGGAAACAATGGAAATTAAATGGAAATTGCACTAGAAAATGATGATGTTCATAACCCTCCTCGAAGAACTTCAAACCTTGAAATGAAAATTAGCCCAACAAGAGGACAAAATCGATGCTTTCAAACAATAGATAAAAGAATTGAAGATGCATCCCCCGACCAGTGATAGTAAATCCACCAAAATAGTGCCTCTAATTAGTTCATGGGTATACCTCTGACAAATATTAACCAGATTCCAAAAGATAATCCTCCAAATCTCTGATGTATTCTCTCCACAAATTTGTTTTTCTCCTCAACCAATTTTCTAAAGTTTTTGCATGTAGTCAGTTAGCAATAGTTGGTTTCCAGTATAGTATTTTTGTAATTACATAAAGCAATTTTAGATTTAAGAACTAAAAAATAGTTCTCTTTATTAGGGTCTTATAAAATAGATGCCCTATAATGGATCTGCTCATGATTATTCTTTCTATGAACTACAGAGGGCTAGCCAATCCCTCCAAAAAATTGGTCATGAAGCAATTGGTGGGTTTCCTTAATACATCAATCCTTTTCTTGAATAGACTATGTTGGATGGTGACAAAATGATAAAATTCCTAACTCCACATCTAAAAGGTTGAGATTGTGTTGTTATAGATTCCTAAGGCAGATTGGGGGGACTCATAAGAGGTTGAAAAACAATTCTATGGCTCTTACAAATTTTTGACCCTTCCCTTTAAGTCTTGGAACCTCTTTATTTTCCAAATATCTTTCCAAGGATTTCATGCACATCAACATATGGTCCTTTTGTTGATAGACAATGTTCTTGGGAAAATAATTGGCAAAAATATTCATTTCACTATGATTTAATCCTAGTAGGAGAGAACTTAAATTTTGTCCTGAGAGATTTGCAAATTTGAGGATCAAATTGTCAATTAGACGCTCTTACAAACCTTCATCTCCAAATTATATTTAGAGAGGTTGTTTGATATATAATGCATAAAAAAATCTCCCAAACTTCGAGGAATATGAGAATAAAGGAAGCATGGGTTGCCAAGCACCATGATCATTTTTCGATTTATAAATCCTTTCTAGATGAAAATATTCAGTTTAGGTAGTGAATATCTTCAAGAGATCACTTAGACTACAACCCAATGCTCTTTTAAATTAAACACAACCTTTATGGAAGAGAACTTCATTCTATATAGAATAAATTAAATCAGAAGACCTTTTAATCCTTCCTCACTAGAATCACCTCTTATTCAATTTCATCAAAACCTTAAAAGAGTGAAGCAAGTGGCTATTAGTTGCACAAAGAGAAAAGGAATAAGGATGAGATGTTGTTGGAGGAAACAGAGAAAAAGTTAGTGGAAAATAAAGAGCAAAGCAATCTAGGTATAAGTAGGAGATCGAAATACAAAAAAATCACCACTTTGCAAATAATCAAAAGAGCATCAACACAATCTGAGGAACTAAGAAAGCATATGGGACCAAAGTTTCTTCCTTAATTGATATGGTAATAGAAGGTGTACAATGCACTCCTTTGTTAGAAATATTGAGAGGGGGGATGAATCGGTATTTCATGTCCAATCAATTTTTACTTAATTTATGCTTTTCATTTTCACACTCATATGATCCATCATTTCATTACCAACACAATGCATTATAAATATGAAAATATTCAACAAATTATGAGCAGTAAACATAAGAACATGTAAACCATAGAACGAAATCACATCAACACATGGGGATAATATATTCTTAGGTGGAAAGCCAATTTGGGAGAAAACCACCATTGTTTTTGTCTCTGTCTTATTTCTTATTATGAAAAAAATATTTTACATCTTGTACTAGCACAAAATCTTACCGGTATGCAGGCTCCTACCCGCAGGAGACTACAAGCTCTACAAATTCTCCAACTCCAACTAGAAGGAAGCTACTACTCCTTGATCAAGTTTACCAACTCCTACCAGAAGGAAACTCCTACTCCCTCACTAAAGGCTCCAACCCTCAGCATCTCTGTGGACCACATTTCAAAATATTTCACATTGGATCCATCTGTCTCAATCAACCATAAAAAAATTGCAAACCATGTTTCATCAAATTTTCAAACTAGACCCACAACCACCATTATTTTCAATCACAGAACCTCTCACAAATCACTAATCAACCAAGCCAAATATCAATAATAATCAAGTCAAAATTATTTATTTATCATCATTGTCAATACTAAGCCAAATATCAACAACAATATCAAATATCAAGTCAAACTTCCTTGTTCATCAACTAAGTAACTACGTTTCTCATCATATGCAAAACCTTACACTATACTCAAATCAACACTTATAAAGTAGTGAAACACCTTTCAACAAATCGAAAACCCTCTCTTAATATACTACAAGATCTACCAATCTCAATCAATATGCAATATCATTGTCAAACAAATAGCAGCAAACTTGAAGTATCAAGTTCCTCCAACTAGACACATCAAAGTACCATCATCATAAATATATGCAATACCATGCTCATGAACCTTAGAGGACAAACAACTTCAATAGAAGACAAGCAACATTATTATGTAGATCTTTGTCCTATCTTCTACATAGACCACTTTCAAACCCTTGTCACAATATGAGGAAAAACTTTCAACATAAGAATCATTAATTATGTCACCAATACAAGCCTTGAAGAGCTAGGGTTTATCTCTACAAAAAACAAGCAGTAGAAAGCACTTTGTTAATATACTTCTAGACCATACAATAATCAAACAACCTCTACTATACATATCCTTTAAAATCAAATGTGTGCCCAATAGACTCATATGACAAATAGCAACATAGATAGATCTCATGTGGACCATTCGATCTCTATTCACTGAATCACAAGTGTACATATTATAAGTAGACCCCTGGAAACAACTTATGATTTGCTCATTCATTTATCCTTACATAAACATTGTACATATATCTATGTCATGTGTGCACAACCAACAATAAACAAACATCAGAAGAAAACCATTAGCATACATATATCTTTGTTATATTGATTTCTGCATACAACCCAGAAACCTCACTGGTTATAGATCCCTACATAAATTATCAAGTCATTGCTACATACAAGTTCATTATCTCTGTAAAACTCTAGTCACAAATCACAACCAAGAATTGATCTTTGTAATGAATTATAAATAGTTTGATCATCATAATATGTTGTTCTTCAATGAACAATGTGCCCTCATGGACACTGAACTATACTATTCAAATGCATAACATCAATCTATAAACTCAGGCACATAAGAAGAAACAAGATCCACAAATACATTGTTCCCATATCTATGCGTACACAACCAACACCACACCATAATCACTGCAGATATTGTCCTACATACATTGTCAAATAACCTCTGCAACATATCAACACTTGTATCTTTCTAGAGTAACACCAACTTAACACTGTAAATCATTAAATTTGTTCTCTATGCATTTCATAATCAGGTCTGTAGTAAAAATTATGTTATGATTTTAAGAACTTTATCAAACCATCAAATCTTCAAGTGATGTGCCGACTATTGAAGATATCCTTCAAATATCCTTCAAATTTTTCATTGATGAGCCTCATCTCGTGCCCTGGTACACACATGTTCGAAACAAGATACAAGCAATGCACACTCAACTGGTTGATCTCCTTCTCCTTTTATAACATTTTTCCCTTGCCAATACCAAGATAAAATCCCATGGATTTGTTGATAGGAAACTTTGACATGATCAAATGGACCTTCCGGAAGATTATCTTGGGAAAAAAACCATGGTTAGGCCCCAAGTTTTTTATTTTTTTTTCTCACGGGAAGTGACATGCCTCTCCATTCGGAAGTGTGTTATAACTCATGTATTGAACACATAACATGCATTAACCTAGGTGGTAACGCTCCTCCAGCAAGAGTAGCTAATGTTACTCTATCTCGATTCCCTTAAATCTGTCAAAACACATTCAAACTTTGCTCAAATTTTCTCCAAATTATAACCTTCCTTTTCCAACACCTAGGTCACCTATCAAACTTTGATAAAGCTTCAATAACACCTTACAAACCTTAAAAAATATTCTCCAATCAGACACCTATGTCTCCTTAGTTTTCTTCTCCTTCAAGTAGCTCCAATCCTTGTCCATCGTTTTGCAACTAATCTAGACCTTGTGTAAGCTTTTGCAATTCATATGCAATCATCAAGACACCTTTGTAATCATCTAACACCAGCAATACCTTTCCAATCATGAGGAAACATCCTCCATCCATGAACCAACTAGGCACATTTATTCTGTATGCATACCAACTAGGCACATTTATTCTGTATTCATAATGTGACCAAACTATAATGACATGATGTGACATAATGGACAAGTTGACGTCAAGGGAAAGATATTAGCCATAATGCCAACATCCTTTTAAAGAATAATCTAGAGCTACCATTGATGTTATTCTAAAAATTTAAAGCTTCTTTCTAAGATTCATAGATCTATAAGAAAACATATTGTTACTGGAAGAAATTTCAAAAAAAATCCTCTAATCATCTAACACCAGCAATACCTTTCCAATCATGAGGAAACATCCTCCATCCATGAACCAACTAGGCACATTTATTCTGTATGCATACCAACTAGGCACATTTATTCTGTATTCATAATGTGACCAAACTATAATGACATGATGTGACATAATGGACAAGTTGACGTCAAGGGAAAGATATTAGCCATAATGCCAACATCCTTTTAAAGAATAATCTAGAGCTACCATTGATGTTATTCTAAAAATTTAAAGCTTCTTTCTAAGATTCATAGATCTATAAGAAAACATATTGTTACTGGAAGAAATTTCAAAAAAAATCCTCTAATCATCTAACACTAGCAATACCTTTCCAATCATGAGGAAACATCCTCCATCCATGAACCAACTAGGCACATTTATTCTGTATGCATACCAACTAGGCACATTTATTCTGTATTCATAATGTGACCAAACTATAATGACATGATGTGACATAATGGACAAGTTGACGTCAAGGGAAAGATATTAGCCATAATGCCAACATCCTTTTAAAGAATAATCTAGAGCTACCATTGATGTTATTCTAAAAATTTAAAGCTTCTTTCTAAGATTCATAGATCTATAAGAAAACATATTGTTACTGGAAGAAATTTCAAAAAAAATCCTTAGTACCTTACAAAGTTTCCAAAAAGATAAAATCCTAGGCCCAAATGGGCTTATATTTGAGTTTTTCTAGGACGTTAAGATTTTATTGGAAATGAATTGTGAAGGCAATTGACTATTCTCACTCCATTGGCCAAACTTTGTCTGCTTTTAACACCACTTTCTTATCATCAGTTACCAAATCAGATAACCCCTCAAATTTTGAAAATTTCAAGGCTATTTCCCTTTTGCAATAGCATGTACAAAATTATATCCATGTTTCTTTCCAAAAATATTAAAAGCAACCTCTCAAATCACATTTACCTAGAGAAATTTGGGTTCCTAAAATACCGACATATTCATGAAGCAATTTGTATAGCTCAAGATGGGTTGCACCCTATCAAAATAAGGAATCGTAAAACTTTTACCCTAACACATTATCTCTCCAAGGGCTTCGATTGAATAACATAACTATATCTCAAACTTCTGCTTATCCATATGAGATTCAATCATGCCTTTGCAACTTGGACCCTAGGCTGCGTAAACTTGTGCCTTTTCAAATTCTTTTAAATGGCTAAACCACCTCATTCTTTAAAGTTGAAAGAGGGATAAGCTAGGATTTTCCACTCTCTCCTCTTCTCTTTATTCTAGTAGTTAAAGGTCTTAGTAGATTGTTAAAACCACCATGGATTGGTATCTCCTATTATATGAAGGATTGATAAACAAATTGAAATGGAAATTGATCGGATGGAATTACCCAGAGGCGACTTTGATGGAAATCGCTCGCTTGCTGGGTTTTCCAGTGGATGT
>APFE031098843.1:135437-193560 GCA_000404065.3 Pinus taeda
AACACCAACTTAACACTGTAAATCATTAAATTTGTTCTCTATGCATTTCATAATCAGGTCTGTAGTAAAAATTATGTTATGATTTTAAGAACTTTATCAAACCATCAAATCTTCAAGTGATGTGCCGACTATTGAAGATATCCTTCAAATATCCTTCAAATTTTTCATTGATGAGCCTCATCTCGTGCCCTGGTACACACATGTTCGAAACAAGATACAAGCAATGCACACTCAACTGGTTGATCTCCTTCTCCTTTTATAACATTTTTCCCTTGCCAATACCAAGATAAAATCCCATGGATTTGTTGATAGGAAACTTTGACATGATCAAATGGACCTTCCGGAAGATTATCTTGGGAAAAAAACCATGGTTAGGCCCCAAGTTTTTTATTTTTTTTTCTCACGGGAAGTGACATGCCTCTCCATTCGGAAGTGTGTTATAACTCATGTATTGAACACATAACATGCATTAACCTAGGTGGTAACGCTCCTCCAGCAAGAGTAGCTAATGTTACTCTATCTCGATTCCCTTAAATCTGTCAAAACACATTCAAACTTTGCTCAAATTTTCTCCAAATTATAACCTTCCTTTTCCAACACCTAGGTCACCTATCAAACTTTGATAAAGCTTCAATAACACCTTACAAACCTTAAAAAATATTCTCCAATCAGACACCTATGTCTCCTTAGTTTTCTTCTCCTTCAAGTAGCTCCAATCCTTGTCCATCGTTTTGCAACTAATCTAGACCTTGTGTAAGCTTTTGCAATTCATATGCAATCATCAAGACACCTTTGTAATCATCTAACACCAGCAATACCTTTCCAATCATGAGGAAACATCCTCCATCCATGAACCAACTAGGCACATTTATTCTGTATGCATACCAACTAGGCACATTTATTCTGTATTCATAATGTGACCAAACTATAATGACATGATGTGACATAATGGACAAGTTGACGTCAAGGGAAAGATATTAGCCATAATGCCAACATCCTTTTAAAGAATAATCTAGAGCTACCATTGATGTTATTCTAAAAATTTAAAGCTTCTTTCTAAGATTCATAGATCTATAAGAAAACATATTGTTACTGGAAGAAATTTCAAAAAAAATCCTTAGTACCTTACAAAGTTTCCAAAAAGATAAAATCCTAGGCCCAAATGGGCTTATATTTGAGTTTTTCTAGGACGTTAAGATTTTATTGGAAATGAATTGTGAAGGCAATTGACTATTCTCACTCCATTGGCCAAACTTTGTCTGCTTTTAACACCACTTTCTTATCATCAGTTACCAAATCAGATAACCCCTCAAATTTTGAAAATTTCAAGGCTATTTCCCTTTTGCAATAGCATGTACAAAATTATATCCATGTTTCTTTCCAAAAATATTAAAAGCAACCTCTCAAATCACATTTACCTAGAGAAATTTGGGTTCCTAAAATACCGACATATTCATGAAGCAATTTGTATAGCTCAAGATGGGTTGCACCCTATCAAAATAAGGAATCGTAAAACTTTTACCCTAACACATTATCTCTCCAAGGGCTTCGATTGAATAACATAACTATATCTCAAACTTCTGCTTATCCATATGAGATTCAATCATGCCTTTGCAACTTGGACCCTAGGCTGCGTAAACTTGTGCCTTTTCAAATTCTTTTAAATGGCTAAACCACCTCATTCTTTAAAGTTGAAAGAGGGATAAGCTAGGATTTTCCACTCTCTCCTCTTCTCTTTATTCTAGTAGTTAAAGGTCTTAGTAGATTGTTAAAACCACCATGGATTGGTATCTCCTATTATATGAAGGATTGATAAACAAATTGAAATGGAAATTGATCGGATGGAATTACCCAGAGGCGACTTTGATGGAAATCGCTCGCTTGCTGGGTTTTCCAGTGGATGTTAACCAAATCTCTTTTCTCATCTAGGAATCCCCATATCCTTTAAGCAGGCCTTAGGGGAGGATTGGGAATTTGTAATGCATAAAACTAGGAAAAGAGTGCAATATTGGGGAGTAAAGTGGCTCAACCTGGCAAGGAGAGTTATTCTCATTAAATTTGTTCTCTCCTCTCTTCCAGTGTACTTGGGAGGTGGCCTTTTAGCCCCAAATAATATAAATCAACAAATAAGTAGGCTAATTCAAAAGTTTTTATGTCAAGGGGGGAAAGTAATGACCACAAATTCCACCTTGTCAATTGGAATTTAGTAAGACAACCAAAGAGCTTAGGAAGATTAGCAATCAAGGACCCTAAGTTTATGAATATGGCTCTTGGGGAAAAATGGGTATGGAGACTCCTCTCGGACTCCAATGAGTGGTGGAGAAAGGCTTTCAAAAGAAAGTATTTTCACAAAAATTGTCTTATTACACTGGAAGGAGAAGTATGGGAAGGTAAAGGCTCAAAAATTTGGAGATTGTGTAAATCTTTGTCATCATTTATGCTGGAACATCTGGGTTGGAAAATAGGTAATGGGAAACATATTAACCAATGGAAAGATCACTCTTCCCTATCTGACCTCGTCTTTAGTCCTGGGTTTGTGGATTTCTCTAAGTGGATGGAAGATCACGGTTAGAATTATCTTGCAGACATCTCCCAATGGGGTAATCAAGGTCTATGGTGTGGGTGGTTGGCTTTAGATCTTCCCATCCATTTGTTTGAATTATAGCATTCCATGATCAATCAACTAAAGGGGTTTGCACCTATCATTAAGAGAAAACTAGATAGTTGGGTATGGTTGGCAGGCAAGAGTAAAATGTATACAGTCAAAGATGGTTACGCTCTCCTCATTAAGAACTTGTCCTCCCCCACTCCCTCTAATATCTGGGGGAAGATTTGGAATATGGATGGGCTTCCTAAGGTCAATATATTTTGTTGGTAAATGGTGCATGAGAATATCATCACTACAAAAAACTTAAGGAAAAAGAATATACATGGTCCCTCCCGTTGTGTGCTCTATGGAAAATCGGAGGAAATTATTAAGCATATTTTTTGTCAATGTCCTTTCTCTACAGAAACCTGGAAGTTCGCTTTAGCGCCCTTAGATCGTTCTCCCTCAATTGCAGAGGATTGGAATGAGATGTTTATACATTGGAAGTAAAAATTCCCCTGCTCCAAGAATTCCCTCTTAATGCGTTGTTGGATGGTGAATCCCAAATATCTTTGTTGGTCAACTTGGCTATGTCAAAACCAAGCAATCTTTCAAGATAAGTGTTGTGTTCTAGAATCTGCAGCAATTAAAGGAATGATGCTTCTTTTCGAGGTGATTTCTTCTAGAGGGTTTGATGATTTTGACTTGAATGTTTTGACTACTAATGAAAAAGAGTGGCTCGAGATTTGTAGTTCCAACCCCCAAGCTCTCAATCTAAAATCTCATGTGGATTCTTCTTTTTGTATTAGGCTGATCGGGGAGGCATTTGATGAATGGAAAAGAAATATTGTTCAGGTCCAACTCTATTTTAATAGAGCTTCGAAAGGTAACCCTGAGGAGGCTGGAGTGGGAGGGGTGTTTTTAAACCTCAAAGAAAATATTGAATTAAAGTTCCCATGGGGACTCGGCAAAGCCACGAAAAATCAAGCCGAAGCGCTCTCTCTCTTTGGAAAGCATTGAAAATTAGCATCTCCAAGGGCATCAGGAATCTGATCATTGTTGGTGATTCAATGGTGATCATCCAAAAATGTTTGAGTCTTGCCAAGCATGAGAACCTCATTGTGTCTGAAACCTCTCCAATACTCATAAGGATTATGTATCTCCTTAGAAAAATTGAAAAAATCAAAATTTTCCATGTTAAAAAGGGATTGGGTGAACCACTGTAATTAATGTAAATAATAATAGAAAAGATGGAGAGTCACAGGGAGATGAACTGAACAATAACTCCCTCTAATATATAATAATGAACAACCTGAATGAATAACATGATTTGATTTGAGGAGTTACCTCCTGGTCTGACATGGTATCAGAGCGAGCTCCATTTTTGTAACTCCCTTCTGCCATTTTTTCATAAATTTTTCCTGCATTTCCTGCCATTTTCTTGGTGGTCTTACTCTATTCCTCTGCCTCCACGCTGGATTGAACACTGCCAAGAGTAATAATTTGTGAAGGAAATGAAGTGTTTTGAATCACTTTTCATAAGTTGCTCTGGTGGTTTGTAGGATGCGCGAAAGGATGCAATTGGTATGCACTAATTCACTCTTGTAATGCATTGAATGTTGCATTGAACTCCTGAGTCCTGTGTATGGTATTAAACTGTGGAAGTTGTGCGATTAAGGGAGTGTAGCATAAGCATATACTTCATGTTCGTGTGATATGCTAACAGTGACCATCGATAGTCCATGCATGGTAGGTCGCCGTGTATGAGGGAAGCGGCGTGAACCATCTCCAGCACACAAGCCGTCAGCAGAGCAGCGTATTGGGCAACAATTTCAGGACTGGCCCTCTCCTTACACTTGGCACCAGGGGTAACCATGCTCGGCTTCAGCAGAATGCCTTCGAACATCACGTTATTCTCTGTTAGGTAGAAGAACACTTCTGGTATTCTTCGAATGAATCTGTTTATATATATATTTTTTATGGAATATGGTGAATTCCCTTAAAGGCCGAATGGTGCAATGAGCGTGGATACATACGTTGTAACGCTAGCCTCCTCCCACAATTACGCATACCTTTGGTCACTGCAGTCAACCTTCTCCCACAGTCACGCATAGCTTGGGCTCCCATACATAGTCGGCCCACTGTCTTGGCCCACCCTCCCTCCGTTGAAAAGTTGGCCCTCACTCTATGCACTGTCTTGGCAATCTCGGCCCTCTCCACTCTAACAGTGGTGGCCTATGGTGGCTCCCAGGCTCCCATACGTAGTTGTATTAAATTCTCTCCCATTTTTTATGGTGGCTCCCACAAGTTAACGCTCTTCTGGCATAGTATATCACATTCCCTAAATGACACCTTCCCCACATAATACCTATGTCTTCATATATCAGAATCAGATTATTTTTTAGGAGTAAAATTTTGCAGCAGAAGTATTTTTTTCCCACAATACACAGATTTTACAATGCATTCAATCATATCTATTGTGGGAGTAGTTCTCACTAGCAAGGAGAACTATCCTGAGTGGTCCTAGAAGATAAAACACACCCTCATTTTCAATGAGTTGTGGAAAGGAGTGTGTGTTGGAGACGGAGACAAAGAGCCAGAACAGCCTACCTCAAACAAGGAGTTTTCCATTTGGGAAAATAAGAACAACAAGGCCTATGCATTAATTGCAACATCAGTAAATGAAGAGGTGAGTCTCCATATTTCGCCATTTTCAAATGCTTTCGAAGCCTTAAAAAAACTGAAGGAACTCTATGACTCACACTCTACACTTGAAGTTGTTAAACTCATGATTAAGCTCTTCACCCTTGAATTACAAAATAATGATCATCTTGCTCTTGCATCAGAAATAAAATCTATAATGCATGATATCAAAGTCACTAATGTTGAACTGGATATTCCTCTTATATATTTTCTCAAGGCACTTTATCCCACTTACTCAAATTACCTTGAGTCATTGCAAGCAAATGGAAACCTCAAAGATATTACCTTTGACTACCATGTGAAAAAATTTGTTGAAAGAGAGAAAGCTTTTGGCAAGAAGACAGCTCCTAAATCTTTTGAAGAGGTTGTGTGCCTTGCTCATAGATAAAGGAATATTGCTCAAGATTCTTCCATAGGAAGAGGTGGTCGAAGAGGAAGAGGAATAAATTTCAAAGGCAAGGGGGGCAAACACTCTCAAGGAGAAAAGTCAGATTTACACTGCATACGCTGCAAAAGAGATGGGTCACATGATGCATCCACCTGCAAGTTGCCTTGGGACAAAATTGAGCAAGAAAGAAACGACCCCAAAGGTAAAACTAATGACAAAGAGAAAGGTAAAGCACCTGAATCTGCGCACTATGTTGTGGCACACTGTAATATTGGAGTAAATGAAGGCTTATTTAATGCTTCACTTGCTTCACTAAAAAATGATTGGTTGCTTGATTCAGGAGCAACTTGCCACATGACTTTTAGAAGATATTTTTTTGAATAATTTACTGACAATGTTGATGGAGCAGTATACTTTGCAGATAAATCAAAACTCAAGCCATCAGGGCTTGGCACAATCAGGCTTAAATTGGCTAGTCTTCCAAACTTTCTTCTGAATCATGTTATATATCTCCCATAGTTGAGGAGAAAATTGTTGTCCTTGATCCACATCCGCCAGCAAGGACACTCCATTCATATGTTTGATAACAAGCTTGAGGTGAGAAAAGCATTAGACCACTCACTTGTCATGACGGGGATAAAAGAAGAAAGGCTTCTCAAGCTGTAGGGTACCTCTGCTCGTGCATAAAATTTCTCATACAATTCTCATTATGAAGAAGGTACATTTCCATCAATTTTATTACGGCGTGCTAGATTTGGACACTTGAACTATGACAGCCTCCGCTTGTTGAAGAAAAATGGTGTTACTGGTTTGCCTACAATTCCTAGGAAACTTAAGCAATGTGATGCTTTCATTCTAGGAAACCATAGCAAATAGTCTTTTCATGATTCACATTCAAGAGCACATAGAAAACTTGAACTCATTCATTTAGATTTATGTGGTCCAATGCATGTTCCTTCTACAAATGGAAATAAATATATGATGACATTTATTGATGACTACACCATAATGTGTTGGGTTTATTTATTGAAGAACAAATCTGATGCTTTTCAAACATTCAATAACTTTCACACATGGATTGAAAATGATGCACAATCTCATATTGGCTCTATTCGCACTGATAATAGAAAAGAATACACTTCAAATGAATTTGAAAACTATCTTCACCAACATGGGGTCAAACATCAAACAACTATGCCTTATAATCCCCAACAGAACAAAGTAGCTGAAAGAATGAATAGGACAATCTTAAATATGGTACGCTCCATGATGTTTTTCAAAAATGTAAAATTGATGTTTTGGGTTGTTGCAGTTCTATGTGCTATATATGTAAATAATAGATGTCCATCTAATGCTATTAGAAATAAGACTCCTTATGAAATGTGGTATGGGCACATTCCTTTGGTAAAGCATCTCAAGGTCTTTGGTTCCACATGTTATGCCTTGATACCAAAGGTACATCGAAAAAAACTTGGTGCAAGAAGACGTAAGTGTATATTCCTGGGGTATTCAAACACCTCCAAAGCATATTGTCTCTATGATGAAGTTAATAAAAAGTTTGTTGTATCTAGAGATGTAATCTTTCGTGAATCATCCAAAACTGACAATGTTATTGAGTGGCAACTTGATCACTTGGATAGATTCACAAATGAAAAATATTTCAAGAATTTGATAATCAAATTCCACATCTTGAAGGGGGGATTCCTATACTAGATCAACCTATGGAATCTTCTTCTGAAGCACTCTCTCCCCCGCATGAAACTCCAACAATGGATGATACTTTGAGTGATGTGATTGACATAATTGGGAGACTCAACCTTGATTCAATCCCAAATCAATCAACGGAATAGCTTGGACCATCTGAGAAAGGTCCCCCAAAGTGGCTAACAAAGACACTTGAAAGTGTTTATCTTGATGAGGTTGGATAGATAGGAACTAGAAATTCAAACCGACAAACTGGAGGTGATGTAGATGACTATGATTCACCTGTTGATATGGATGTTTCTTATGATTGTGAATTGAATTTGTCTACAGATTTTGAACCAATTTCCTTCAAAGAAGTTGCTTCTCATGATGAATGGAAAGAAGCGATGCAAAAGGAGTATGATTCCCTGATAAAGAATGGCACTTGGAAGCTAGTTGATCCTCCATCGAGAACCAAACCAATTAGCTGCAAGTGGATCTACAAGAACAAGTATAAAGCTATTGGCTCACTTGACAAGCACAAAGCTAGGCTTGTCGCAAAAGGTTTTGCACAGAAGGAAGGGGTCGATTATGAGGAGACTTTTTCCCCCACAGAAAAATGGGCTACCATCCGGACACTCTTTCCCCTAGTAGCTCAGAATGGTTGGAAAGTCCATCAAATGGATGTAAAAACTGCTTTCTTGAATGGATATCTAAAAGGGAATTTTTTTATGTCCTAGCCTAAAGGATTTGTTGTGAAAGGACATGAACATAAAGTATGAAAACTTGTGAAATCCTTGTATGGCCTCAAACAAGCACCGCGAGCCTGGTATGAAAAACTAACTGAGCATCTTCTGAAACTCAATTTCAAACATTATGATCTTGATGATGCAACTTTGTTTGTCAAGAAGGTTGGCAAAACATTTGGATATCTTGTGGTATATGTAGATGATTTTTTGATGACAGGAAACAATGAAAGCTACATTGCATCCATAAAGAAGGAATTGAGAAAAAGTTTTGAAATGATTGATTTGGGCTATGTGCATTACTATCTTGGTATTGAAGTAACTCAACATCCGAAGTCCATATTCCTTTCTCAAAAGAAGTACATTGGAGATCTGTTGAACAGGTTTGGGATGACTGAATGCAATCCTCTAACTACTCCAATGAACAAAAGTTAAAGCTCACATCCATTGAAGGAAAAGAATTTGAGGATGCAATAAAGTATATACAACTTGTAGGAAGTCTCAACTACCTAACTACTACCAGACCAGAAATTTCGTTTGTTGTTGGAATCCTCTACAGGTTTATACAAAAGCCTTGTGAGGGTCATTGGTCTACCGCAAAAAGAGTTCTAAAGTACTTGAAGGGAACTCAAGGCTTTGGAAACAAATATACACAGGTGGGCGACTTCAACTTGATTGGATACTCTGATTTAGACTTCGATGGAGACAAAGAAATTGGGGGTATCTACTTCAAGTTATGTTATGAGTCTTGGATCAGGAGCTGTCTCTTGGAGATCACGTAAATAATCAGTTCTAACAAATTCCACAATAGAGGTAGAATATGTGGCAGCAGCTGAGGCAACAAAAGAAATTGTGTGGCTCAGGAAAATTCTTGAAGATTTGTAGGTAAAACAAGTATAATCAACTCCACTCATGATTGACAATACCTGAGAAATAAAGTTGGCCAAGAACCCAAAGTTCCGTGATTGAACGAAGCACATCAATACTAAATATCATCTGATTCAACATCATGTTGAGGCCAAAACAATCCATCTCCGCCACTATTCCACTAATGAGAAAATTGCAGACATCTTCACCAAAGCGCTTGGAAGAGAAAATATTGAAAGTTTCAGAATGATGCTTGGACTCACCAACATCCCTTCAGATTAAGGGGGGGAATGTTGACACCTAATCATAGGGATTGGGTGAACAATTGTAATTAATGTAAATAAATAATAGAAAAGATGGAGAGCCACCGAGAGATGAACTGAACAGTCACTCCCTCTTGTATATAATAATGAACAACCTGAATGAATAACATGATTTTATTTTAAGCTTTACCTCCTGGTCTGACAAGGACACTCAAGCCAACATTGGAGTGGAGTTAGAGAAAGGAGTTATAAGAATTAATAACGTTAGTGATATATATCATATCCCATAAATTCATTATGTAACGCAATCCCCTTGGAGTACAGCTGGAGTACGAGAATCCATACGAATATGCAAGCATTTAAGTTGGATAACAATATGAGGTTCGATGGAGAGCATCGGGAGAGGGAAAGGTAGGTCGGAAGTTAATACACAAGTGCGAGTGTGGTAGAAAGGTGGCCATGAACCATGACAAGTGGGTATTCTACCCTTGGTTATTTTCCTAGTTATTAAATATGACTTCAACTGAGGGAAGGTATGGTACCATCGTAGTTCGAATCAAGCAGGATTTCGTGGTGATGGAGAGGGAGGAAAGTGACTTCGCAATGCTGTAGAGACAGTATTCATTTATGATTGACAAGATTGGAAGGAATGTCAGGAAGGATTGGATCCTTATTTATAGCTGTTGGTTGAGGCAAATTAACCATCGGATATCTATGGTGCAGGGGAGAATATCCAGGAAAATGGCGTTAGGGAGAAATGGAAGTTGCAGTGACACGACAGAGTCTGGGAGTGGTGGGAGTATAAGGGATATATTTGATAGTTCCTATAAGCAAGTTGCCAAGGAAATTAACCAAAATATGGTTGTCTTGTATTCTCAACTGTCTGGTCTCAGAAAGGATATGGAATTGCTCCAAAAATCCATGGAACTCCTGACTACAGGTGTTATGAACCTAACTCATAAGGTGGATAATATTGAAGTGCAGGTGGAGACAACCACCATGGGTGTGTTGAAAGAAGTGTTTGGTTTGGGCGATGGCTCTGCTCCTCCAGTAGACACTACAATCATGGCTTGGATCATGAGGGAGGTGGAAATGAGGAACTGAGCATGCCTCCAAAAGAGCCTCTCAGATAAGGCAACCCTAGAAGTTGCGGGCAGCAGTTGTCTTTCTTTTTAAGTCTATGTTTTGTTGAACAATAGTGTATTGTGGAGTTTTTTGGAAGATTTACAATATAAAATATATAAGGAGTATATATGTGAATAATATAGGTAGCAATAGGGTTTTTCTACTTGTTAATCTATTGAACAATTCTGAGAGTAAGCTCTCCATGACTTAAGGGACCTAACCCATTTCCAACTTTATTAATGAAAATTGCTAAGTGTTTTGCAAGATTTACAATATAAAATATGTAAGGAGTATATATGTGAATAATATAGGTAGAAATAGGGTCTCTCTGCTTGTTAATCTGTTGAAAAAATATGAGAGTAAGCTCTCCATGACTGTAAGGGACCTGACCCGTTTCCAACTTTATTAATGAAAATTGTTACCCGTTCTAAAAAACATAAAATATAAATATAAATAAAATTTATTTTTTAAATAAATTTAATATATTTAAATAAAATTTAAATTAATTTATCTCAAATATTATTGGCTCAAATGTTTTACCTATTATTGTCTAATGATGGAAGGAACTAAATTCAATGTATTGCATCATTAATTACTATTGTACAATCTTGCAATAAACTTTGTTTCAAATTACAATATGAGAGAATTACATGATGTGAATATGTGAATATTTAAGAGGATAGGATTTGCACATTCAAACTCCAGTGGAATTCATTGAATGTTTCAGTGTCGTCCCTCCCAATAACACAAACAACTAGTGATTTATTGGTCACCCAACTGGTGAAAAGCGGAAAAGTTAACCAAGTTCGAGTATGTGTCCCAGCTGGATTGGACAAGAAGACATTGAACAAGATCAAGCATATCATTATGTTATGTTGCATTTCAAGAGGATTACTCAAATTTTCATTCAACAACTACCCACATCCATCTAACGGTTCATACTTCTTTGCTTTTGTGAAAGTGAAATGGGGTGCTTTTTCGCTTTCCTCGGGTTGAAATAGGATAATGACATGTACTAACATTTAGAGGTAACGTTACTTTAAAAATACACCTAGATTATAAGTATTAAAAATACAACTGAATTATAACTATTAAAAATATAGTTGCATGTTGTGGTTGTTTTTTTTTTAATTCAAAATAAGTAGGATATGTATAAAGTGTAATACTTAAAAGATGGACTAGTTAGTATTTAATGTGAAGTGGTAGAGTGATCATCCACTTTTTAACATGTGAAAACGAAGGGTTATTCATTATTGAGGGTTGACAACTACTTCAGCCTTTTAACTGCCAACAACCTACGTATTAGTGTATCTAGTAATCTCGTGATTTGGATTCTCTAATATTTTTTTATTAAATTGTAAGTTGTTGTGTTGTGCATATTTTATTATAGGCTTTTCTAATGTAAGGACAATAGAGTGCATATTTTTTTTGGTATGTGCTTATGTACAAAATTATTCTCTAAGCAATAATTAAACATTAATAATGTGTGCATGTCAGTAGAGAATTGAAGCTTTCGTGGGCCAAAGTGTACCACTAGTCCAATGGAAGTTTGTGATTCAAGGTAAAAGTCATGGGAAAATGAAGAATTATAAAATAAATATTATTTTTTTAATTAATATATTAAATTTTTCAATTCATCAAGTTGTTAAAATAAATAAATATATATGAAGGGAATTTAGGATAGTAAATGGAGCAAGAGAAGGAGAGAAAGAAACAGACTGCTTGTAAATCAACAGGCGAGAAGGTGCCAAGGAAACAGTGGGCAACAAAGGCAGCTCGGAAGTCTGCTCCGACGACAGGAGGAGTGAAGAAGCCTCACAGGTTCAGGTCCAGTACTGTTGGCCTTTGTGAGAATCGAAAGTACCAGGAGAGCACAGAGCTGTTGATAGGAAAGTTGTCATTCCAGCGCCTGGTAAGGGAGATCGCCAAGGACTTCAAGGCAGATCTGAGGTTCCAGTTGTCTATCGTGAAAGGTTACCCAAGACGGACAGAAACAAACCATGGCACTCTGATCTGCACCCTGACCCCTTTTGCATCCACTCCTGCGTTGCAGCACAGCTATGGTGGCTGGGGGGTTTCGAATCGGGGATTAATCAAGGATGGCACAACGCCCATACCCATCACAGAAGGGGAAAGGGTAAACCAACTCCAGTTTTGCGTAGAACTTCCGGTCGATCTGAGAAAAAACGAATGGGCGACAAGGAATGGAGGTTTATAGGCTATCAGTTTCGGATTTGCAAGCCTATACACTAGATATGCTGCGATAGTTCAAAGAAGGATGTTGCATGTAGCTGGGTCAATCCCCTTCACCATGGAGCGACACAAATCCCTCAGATCCAGTTTTTTTCTCACCAATCCGGCTCAAGCTCAATAGATGAGCCAAGACCAAGCCGCTCAGGAACTTGGGACAGGGGTATGCTGCCGGATTAGGAATACATGAGGGTATAGCGGTCAAAATAAGCATGAGGACAAACTGCAACTGGAGAGCACACTTCCCACTGCTTCGGCGACGATTGTAGAACCTGATGCAGAAGAAGTCCCTCTAGAAATGGAAAACCCTTGGATGTATTCCTGGCACTCGAATGCAAATTCAGACGCCGAGGGGCCAAACCCTTACTACTTCCAAATCTTTATAAAGCCCCCTTATGGGAAATCAGCCCTGATCTGGATACACCATCACATAGAGTGACACATCTGAAGATTAACATTGCCAACCATATTGGCTACTCGGAAAATCAACAACTTTTTCTTTATGAGGGAAGATCACTACAGGATCACAGAGCTATCAAGGATTACAACATCAGGCCAGGATCTACCATAATTTTCAACATGAGGCTATGAGGAGGTGCAGCAACCAGTAGCCCACCAAAACAATCGGAAGGAGGTAGTGGTTCTCAAACAAAAAACAACCCTGACTCACAGCAGCAGCACAAAGGCCAAGGAATATCATATAAGAATGTTCTACAAGGGGGAAAAACTTCTATAGCAGCTCCAAAGCAGGTCGGAATAGAACCCAGCCCATATATAGTGGAGCAGCTGCACTATACACTGGAACTAACAATAGAAACATCAAAGGCAGAGGAGGTATGTAACAGTTTTGAAAAGCAAGCCATTATCTGTTGTTTCAATGGTTTCTGGCCAAAACCCATGGACCTATTCCACTGGATCCTTATAAGATGGTCCCTAAACAGTGATATTTTCCTCTGCTCCAAAGGGTTTTTTATAGTCAAAATACCATCAGTTGAGGTCAGGGACCTAGTGATTCAGGAGGGACCGTGGTTCGGGGGATCCTCAGGTCTCTTTATCACTCCCTGGTTCCCGGATTTTGATGCCAACTCCTTCATTGCTACCAGGATGCCAGTATGGGTGCGTCTACATAACCTCCCTATCCATTTTTGGGACCAAAAGATTCTTGCATGCATAGGCAATACCATTGGCAGATATATCAAAATGGACACACATCGTGTGGAGGATAGAATTTTTACTTTTGCATGCATCTGTGTGGAAGTGGATCTTAGTAAAGGATTATCGGACTACATACATCTAAATCATAAAGAATGCAGCTGGATGCAAACATTAGATTATGAAAATACAACATTTAGGTGCAGAATATGTCGGCAAACTAGGCACTTGCAAAATGCCTGCCCTAAATACACAAAACACAGTCAAAGAAGGTAGAAACCCAGTAAACAACAAAAGGGCTGGACATTCCCCCCACCAGATCCTGAGGAGGAGGAAGAGGCTGAGGAGGAAATGCCCATACCGAATGAGAACAACCAAGCAGAAACTTAGAAGCAATCCTCGCATGTGTCTATGGAATCGCAACAGGAAAACACTTCAAATGTAATGGAAATCAGTGGAACCAAAAGGCAGCATACATCAGACACCTCTGACTCTGACAAGGAAAACCCTCGACCTGACGAAGAAAACCCACTTCAACTTGTTCCCATGGTTCCTACCCAAGGAGAGTGGCGCAAGGTAGGGAAGAAAAAGGGGAGGAAATCTTGACTCCCCCCATAGTGCCTTCACTGCGCTCCTAGCAAGGACCAATTTTACTCAGTTTCTTCTATTTATTTTTTCTCTTTTTGTTTCTGACTGTTTCAGAGCTCTCTGCATAGAGCAGTACTTCTATTTTTCTTTTTCTAGATTCTCTATGCTCTTCTCCAAAAGCCAAAATTGGCAAACACAATTTTGACTGGACAAGAAAGACAGGCTATGCCTGAATATTGTAATGCTATGCATCTGCAAAATGCAATTTCTTTATTAATAAAGAAAGTGCAACTTTTTCTACAGGAAAATAAATAAATAAATATATATATATGAAAAAATGATGAGCATGCTAGACAATAATCACAATCCCTAATTTAGAAAAATTAAATTGATATTAAAATAAAGGTTGCAAGCACCAAGTGTAAAGCATAACATAAATAAAAATGGACAATAACAATAAAATTCATTTATGGACTACGTCATGTATGTGGGACCATAGTAATATAAATGACTAAAATAATAATAAACTAAGAACTATGTAAGCTTTTTATGTTAGGTAATTTAAATTTTATGAAAAAAACCAAAAATTGTATTTAAAAGAAAAATTATAAAATGGGTATATTTATAAAGGGGAAATAATTAACAATTGGTTATCAAAAATTTTAAACTTTAAAAATTACATAATTTGTTCCGGAACCATTTATTAAAAAAGAGTTCAAATTGAATATAAAATTCTTTAATTGTATGAGTAAAAGCTCTACATGGTGGATAGATGTTGTCCCTCTCATAAGTCAAATTAATATCTCTATGAAGAGTGGAATTTGATAGTGAAATTGCAGTTTGTGGCTTATTTTGGTCATGAAATGACAATCTTTTTTTATTGACCATGACTTATCCCCTTTTTTTTGTAATCTCATATTTTCCAATTTTACCTCTTTTTCTTTTAGTTTTGGTTTTAAGTTTCTGCATGCACTTATATAGGCCTCCATTTTATCAAATCTTCATAGTTTTTTACTTTAATACCGCCTATACTCACTACTATATAGCTTGTTAAAAATCCTTGAAAAGTTATGTCAAACTTTTGATTTATGACAATTAAACCTAGCTTTTTGAATTAGAGTAATATTAACAAACTACCATTTTAACTTTCAACCAATTAGCCCACGGGGCTTTGGATTGATGGTGAATGGGTGCGCTATTAAGGCACTCCTTGCGATAGGTCACCAGTTCAAATAAATAATTAATTAAATAAATAAATAAATAAATAACATTGGCTTAGATATAACTAAATAAATAAGGAAAAATAATATATCTAATAATAAATAAATATATATATAAATAAAATAAATAATAATAATAGTAATAAATAAATTTTCCTCAACCAGATCGAGAAACATGGTCATTCCACTATTTGGGGACAAGCATGGCTATCAGGGGAGGAGTTGGATCTGATGCCCCAATGGTGGGATGAATGGAAGGTTTTTACTCACGAGCTCTCCAAGTCAAATGTGAGACTAAGAGACAGACCGAACCAACTAGTGTGGGCTCATGCAGAGTCCGGATCCTATTCTCGAAAATTTGGATATAAATTCCTTATGTCGAAGAAAGGATGGGGGAATCTGAAATGGTGGGCCAAACACTTGTGGAAGCTAAAAAGCCCTGCAAAAGCTAGACTTTTATTTTGGTGCATCCTCAAGCGGAAGTTTCCAACATGGGAAATTCTACAAGTCAGGACCAGGGAGATGCTCGCTATGCAAAATTGACACCGAAACAATAAGGCATCTATTTATAGATTTCCCGGTTGTTAAAAGGGTGTGGTTGGAGGTTGGGAAGCTTATCCAAAAGAATGTTGTCTGGGAAGGGGAATCCTTCTCAGATGTTTAGCAAAAATGGTGGCAGCTCTATCCGGAAGGGAACTTACGAAATTTACCCCTCATCATTGCATGGGGCATCTGGATAGCTAGGAGCAGGAGCATATTCTTGGATATGCACACCCCTCATGAGGCTATTGCAATTCAATGTACTTCAATATACACCAATATCCCTGATCCTGATACAGAGAATGTGCCCAGACAAGTTATTAAGGAACAAATCAAGGAAGGCATTCCGTGGGCATATTTCGATGGGGTTTCCCAAAACAACAGAGCATGAGCTGGGCTGGTTATACACATAAGCCAAAACAGGTGCCTTAAAGCCTCGGTGGGCTTAGGTACTGGTACAAATAACTTCGCGGAGTTGTCTGCCCTTAAATTGCTTCTATGTTGGCTAATTCACAGGAACATCTTCATGGTTCATATCTTTGGGGACTCACTGAATGTTATAAAATGGTTCAATGGGCAAAGAATATGCCAAAATTATATCTTATTACCTTTATTAGAAGAGGCAAAACAGTTAAAATACTCCTTTAATGTTTTTTCTCTTTGCCACATCTACAGGGATTGCAATGATGCAGCAGACATGCTTTCTAAAGAGGGTCTGAAACAAGATATGGGCATTTGGAGAATAGCAGACAAGGACCAAGGAGACATCCATGTGTCGGATCAGCCACCTTATTCATAGCCAGTCATTTCTATGGACACTTCAAGCTTTTAACACAACCTGATTTGTTGTTTACAGCTGATCTTATGATGATTATCTCACATGCCACTATTTTCTGACACCTGATGGTTTTGTTTTCTTCCTTGTTTGGGTCATTTTCCTCTATGAGGAGACCCGGGAAGTGGAAGCAATGTTTTTTCCCTTCATGGACAGATGCAGATTTTGTTTTTAAACTGATATATACTGTCTATTTTGAGCTGGGGACAAGGGTTGTTTTCCTCGATATAAGGAGGTCCATGATTTAGCGCAGTGCTTTATCTTTACCTTCATGTTTTTGGACAGGACTATTAGTCACATCCTATGGAGCTCTATGATTTTCAAATCATATAGCAAAATGAATGCTTAGGCATATACTATGTAACTTTTTATTTCTGTTATAAAAAGTTTAATTTTTTCTTTTGGGAAAAAAATAATAATAAATAAATAGCATTGGCTTAGACATAACTAAATAAATAAGGAAAAATAATATATCTAATAATAAGGGGAAAAATCAAAATCCATAAACTAAGAAAAAATAATATTAAATGTATATATATATATATATAATATATATATATAAACAAGGTTACGTGGTAGCAGTTATATGTGATATAGCATTGATAAAGGCATAACTATCAACAACATGCTTGTAGTACCTGGAAGTCATTCAGCCAAACATATGGACACATATTTTTAGTCTTAAAGCACTAAGAATATCAATGAAAACTAGTAGTGAAGACCCTAGATTGAAGACATAGTATGGAAAATGCGACTAAATTTATAAAGACTTCAATAAAATAATGATTGTTTATTACATATACCTCCATTGGATTTGCACCATCCAACTGAGGCCATTTTCTCGTCCTAATATTTCCATCACCATGGAACCCCTTACTTGTAAAACACATGGGAACAATATGTGATATCAAATTAAATCTAAACAGACTATTTGAAATCAAATCTGGGGTCATTCATTCTTGATATTAAATATCTTTAATATTAAATGTATCGCATAATGAATCTATCTATCAAGTTGTACGACAAATTAAACATACATGATGGCAAATATTAAGTATTATGTCATAAGTCAATGATTGACTCATTGTTTGGGAATAAAGTGATATTCAATGGACAAGATGAAAAGTTAGTGAGTCAATTATTGACGAAAAAGTAGCGAATCAATCATTGATTTATTGCACTATGCTTAATATTTGCCCATGATGTTTGATTTTAAAAATATTTACACCTCTCATTGTCTCAACTATATAATGAGACCTCACCTAAACAGATGCAACATTAAACATAATCCTTAGGGATATATCAAATGACCATCATTGACTCTAAAAAAATTAACCAAAAATATGAGTGATAATTAACTTACATATTTAATAATAATAAAATTCAATAAAACTATTGGAAAAAAATAATAATAATAAGTTAACAAAGTAACACAAAACTCATCCATATATACAATGCCTATCTATACTTACAAAAAGGGTAACACCATTTAAAGGTAAAATGATAAAAATAAAAATCCCCTACACTTAAGAAACATGAATAAAAACACATGTAAAAACCAAGTGCTATATAGTAGCTAGTCTCTGCCGTTTAGTTTAAATATAGTTAAATTAAAATATATGTTATCGTTAAATATATTATTTCTATTATTAATTTGTAAAAGTATATGGTGAGATTTTTTTAGTAATGTAATAAAGATTTGAATAAAGTTAATAAAATATTTATGGTGACCATTTTGAGATGATGTGGGTGCCATTCACTATGATGATTTATTAAAAAAAAAAAAAAAAATTAACATGGATAAAATTGATATATTATCTATGACATCTCTCATGAACCTAAATAGTCCACCTAACACTCATTATCAATTAATTCAACGATTTTTTAAAAGAAATGATAAAATGTTATTTCAAAAATTACATCTCACACACTCATATATTCATATTAATGCATATAAGCATATAAAAACTCAATAAATGAATTTGTATGCCAAATTGCATGCCCAATTAAAATACTAAAATTTGAAAATATATACAAATTCTTCTCTCTAGATAATATATGACTTTTATCTCTCTAGAGACAATACATAAAAAACAATGTACAAAAACAAATTGTTAGATCTTAGACTTTTGTTATCCATATTGATAATGAGATTTTCTTTCGAATTAATGTGATTAATCTGAAAGACAATCTCATTTTAAAAACATATTGTTAAAAAATGTAGCAAGAAAGGCTTAATTTGACTTGAGCCTTAGTCACATTGAGTACATCGAATTTTGACATCCACACGATAACTTGGAGGCAGTTAACTAGTGTCACATGGCTCTTGTTGCTCAGTTAGCTCAGTGAATTCGAGTGAGGGGCTTCAAGTTCATTCATGTATGTGTTGATTGCTAAATTTTAGCAATCTAGTTTAGTTATTTTCAGTTGTATTCAATTAATTGACCTCTAACTATAGATAGAGTTAGTTGAAGGTCAGTTGTGCATTGGGACAACAATCTAACTCAAAGATACATCAGTTAACTAATCAATCAACCCAAAATAGCTCATGCATGCATGGAATTTGAATTTCTCAGTTGAAATGGAGGAGACAAGGCTAGTGTAACATGAGTTATATATTATTTGAGTGTACAGTTGTTGCATGCAATCAAGAGATCAATTCCTTGGGAATTGCACAAGGAAATGGGGACTTCCCTATTTTTTAGGAGCTCGAATTTGTTAAAATTTGTGCAAGGAAATAAAAGGTTGGAGGAGAAGAAAATTGGCTAAGTGTTTACTAGAGGCTCTCATTCAACAGTGAGAACAGTTATTCCTTTGCAGGTTGTGCTCAGAGCTAGAGCAAGCAATTGTAGTATTTCCTCTATTCAAGTGATTAGTGCAAACAGGCTTGAGGGGGTTTTCCCAGTTAGGTTCCCCTAGAAATCATTGTGTATTTGTGGTTTTTCTTGTTCCATGTCTATGCATGTTGTTCTAAATTGTGACTTCCATTCCACAGATTAGTAGAGTACAATTATGTCTCTTGTTTTTCAATTTGAAATATTGACCAGTTGAAATTTCTATCAAATTTCTATATGGTATCAAAGCCATAAAATCACATTAGAACCAATATTTCAAACTTGTCCTCAGGAATTTCGAATTTGCTGCTTCAGTGCAGCAGTTTTTCTTCAAGAATCGGGAGAATGTCTTTCAACGGACTGACATTGGAGTATGCCTTGGAGGGTGGCTCGGATGTCATAGCCTAGAAGGATCGAATGGAAGCAGTGCTTGATGATAAATGGTGTGTTAGAATATGTTAAAATTGATATTGTAAGACTTCCACACAGGATGCACAACAGTTAACCCAGTTGATCAAGAGTTCAAGTCCAAGTGTCGAAAATGCTCAAATTTGAAAGTGCTTAGATTGGGTTGGAACCTAAACAACCGGATAGGTCTCATCTTCCTGATTCCGATGCCATGAATGGTTTGAAAAACCAACACCGTATTTTGAAAATGCCTAATAACTTGCAAATTTTGAATTTTGAAAAAAAAATAAAAAGAATAATTTGAGGAATATTCCTTGGAATATTCTCCATAATATTCCCTGGAATATTCTCTAAAATATTCTATTTGGTTGGTATGGCAAGATTTTATGGGTCAAGCAAGATTGAACCCGTGACCTCCCGCAGGCAAATTCAGCGCTATGAAACCAACTCCACTACATGTTGTGTCTTAATAAACAATGGTCGCATATCCTATTTAATGTTTGATGAGATTTGAATTGGACAGAAAAGGGGGCAGCCTCTAAGGGCCAGCCCCCTTACCCATATGACCCGACGCGGAAAACCAGGGGCTAAACCAAGCAGATAACACCAAACGATTAAGTATGTGCGGAGCTCTCACATGCCCGACATTCCCACCGGCGATTTAGGCCCATTTGGTGGTCGGTTTGGCGGTGGCGCCAATTTTTCTGGTCGCCCCAAATTTAGTGGGCCTAACTAGCTGTTAGCTAAAGTTAGTTGGAGTGATTTTAGGGCTAACTAGCAGTGGTAATGAATTGGGCATAACTTTGGCTAGGAGAGGCCTTTTGATGTGATTTTTTTTTTTTTTTTGGTCTCTTTGACCTTCTGGACTCAATGGAGCAGGTCTAAAGTCTAAAGGTCATATTCAGAGGTTTAAGCTATGAAGAAGATGAAGGAGTCATTAGGGCCTTGCAGGAGAAGGCTATGTATTGGACTGTGTTTCTCTGTTTAAGGTAAATGAACACGCATTATTAGCTATTTCATACCTTTTGAGTCTATCAAGATGGTTTGAAGAGCCTATTAAGAACATTAGAAAGCTGAAAAGCTTCATTTAAGTTCTAGAGGCCATTTTTGTCGATTTGGCCAACAGCAGTGCAGGACCTCGCCAGGGGAGCTAGAGGACATTTGCAGCAAACCAATGGTCATTCTTGACTAAAAAAATCATTTTGAATCCATTTACAGAGGTTTTAGCAAGTACTAAATACTTTTAGAGGTTGAAAAATCAGCAAAGAAGTTTTCCTTGACCCTAGTGCCAGGGGTGCCAATAGTGGGTGTAGGCCAAACCAGAGTAGCTAGAGGTCGTTTCTAATGAAACAAAGCTCTATCTTGACCATTTCAATGATTTTGGAACCAATGGAAGTGGTTTCAGAAATTTTGAGTACTTCTACAGCTCGAGAAGTTGATGTGAAGTCATGGGCAGCCCTGGGCAAACCGTGGAGGAGAGCCATTTTTGGGGATGTTGTGCTTGATGTAAGAAATTAATCAGTTGGTATTTGGTGTCTAATCATTATTGGATATAGCAGTAGTGGTTTCTGTGACAGAAACAGAAAGTTGAGGGAGTTTGTGCCATTTTAGAAGCTCAGTGCACCGACACGAGGATTTGTATCCATAGAAGCCTTAAGCTATTTGCAGGAATTGGACAGCCATTAAAGGGATTTAAAATGGTATTCTCAGCCCTTTGGATCATTTTTGGATTCATTGTGGTTAAGTGTGGAGATTGCAAAAGAATTTAATTACCTTAATCCCAAAGAGTCTAGTCATGTTGGTGAAGCTCAAAGGAGATGTAGCCCAAGAGTTGGGGTGAACTCCTATATTATATTGTTGTTGTGTTTTGATATTCTATGGCTGAATTATGCTTCTGATATATATGTTAAGTTTTAGAAAAAACAAATAAACTTAAAACACATAAACAGAAGAAAATACATACACCTCTTTCAAGCTAAAATTCCGCATAACGTCGAGTTCAAGCAAGGTTTTTTTTAATTAAATCTGAGTCTTTACTTCTATTGTTTCTTTAGGCAGAGCCTGTAGAGGGCCAGGTAGCTTTTGGATCTCATCCTCTCTTTAGAGGTGACATATCCAATAAATGCCCCTAAAGTCTATCTCTGTATTAGAAATAAAAAGTTCTCACATTTTCATATTTAAACTTGGAGTATTTTTTCACTCATTTACATAAATGAAAATGGATACCTTGCACCCTTTTCAAGTACATTCCATTTGCAGATTAGGTTGGTATCAGAGCACTTGGTTTGTTTGATTGACATCACAATAGCTTTATTATATAGCTTGAAAGGTGCTTAAAGTAGTGTAAAAGATTGACTGCTTTACTATTTTGCAAATTACATGTTGTTTGAGTTTGCTTGAACTCATTTTGGGATAGATGATGTTAACCCTTTCCAAGAGTTGAAGACATTTAGTCAAAATCTTGTCATTGTTGAAAGCTTTGAGAACTCTGTTTGAAGTTCCTTTTGTTATTTGACCATTTACATGATGTCAATTTCTTTTGCACGCGAAGTTTCCTCCACGAAACTCTTCAATGATGACATGAAGAAAGAGTTCATTAAGGTGAAGGACATGGTGCAGGTTCTCCTTGAGGATCAAAGAGAAAGTGTTCAGCTTCGTGCACAATTATTGACTATGCATGAAGAGAAGGAAACAATTCTCCAAAAACTGCATGACATGGAGAAACAACTCCTTCAAGCTCAAGAAGCTTTGTCCAAGAAAATACCTCATCTTCAGGATGTAAATCATGAGGTAAATTATTCAAATTTGTCTTCAATTTTTTCAATTAAAAAGTGTGTTGGTTCTTTTGAAAAGCATACAAGAGGTATAGGGTCCAAATTGATGTTTAAGATGGGCTATCAAGAAGGCAAATGTTTGGGCAAGCATGCACAAGGTATTGTTGAGCCTATTTGTGTTGTGGAGAGACCTAATAATGTTGGTCTTGGATATGAGCATTTTAATGGAAAAGAATCCAAATCCTTGAATGGATGTGATGCAAAATTAAAGAGAACATTTATCCCAAGTTCTCAATTGCATCAATATCATAATAGCATACATCCTTACCATTATTTGAAGCCATCATTACACAAGTAGAGGGTAAACATGTTGCTTATGGCGAGCATGCAAATATAAACAGTTTTCAAGGCAAGCACAATGATGAGAGCTTGAAAAGGAAATATATTTCCTCTACCAGTTTATTGTCTTTCGAAGACCAAAATGATGGACATTCTATGCAGCAAAAGAGGTATAATCATTCTTTGCTCAATGATTATTTTGCTTGTTCAAAGGAAACAAAGTTTTGTTGCCCATTTTGTGGTGGATTTAACCATGTTGCTTCAAGATGCTGGTTGAAAAAGAAAGCACACAGGAAGCAGAATAGGCAAAGGGAACTTTCTCCGAAAGTGCTTAAGAGTTGCACATTTTGCTAAAAGAAGGGACATGATGTCTCTCATTGTTGGACCTTACATCCAACAAGTCGTCCAAAGCACATGCAACTTGAGGACAAAAAGATTGGTGCAAGTGAATCTATGGATTCCATTATCAATGTGCAAGATGCACATGCAGAACTACTGCTGCAACAAAAGATGCCATGGAGTTTGATTTTCATACTCATTTTGTACATGCTTAACAATCATGCATTTCAGTTGAAAGGTTGATGCAAGATTGCATGTGAAAGCAGTTTTAGTTTGCAGGAATTTTTATGTTGTTGCAAAATTTCACCAGGGAGGTAAAAGATGAGTATGATACTCAATTATATTGCAGCAATGTCTTTTTATTTCAGCTCTTTGTCACCCACATGTTGTTTTTGGGTTGATGTCCTTGTTGGTCTTTGAAAAGAAGAGTTGAAGTCGCACATGTACATAGAGGTTGTATGTGTGGTTGTCAAACTATATATAGTTCACTGTACATGATACAAACTCATGTGTATCAGATGTATCTTATATGTGGAGATGTATCTGTTGTTGGTCGACTAGTGTCGCTTGTGACCACACTTTTTACATTGTCGATTTGTGTCGCACATGTTCTTCGACTTGTGTCGCACATTGTTTATCGACTTGTGTCGATTGTGTTGCACATTGTTATCGACTTGTGTCGATTGTGTCACTTATGTTGTCGACTTGTGTCAATTGTGTCACGCATGTTGGTCGACTTGTGTCGGTTTTGTACACACTTGTTACATTAATGGTTGTGTCAATTGTTTAGCATATTTCAGGTCAACTTGTCATTGATGATTGTTTGTTGCACAAGATGCCTTTGGTGTCATTTGGTACAGAGAACGAAGTGTCGATGCACAACTCCATGAGCTAGAAAAGCATGCAAGCAAAGAGAGCCCAAATCATGGGTCAATGTTGGGTTCATTATGGTTTTCTTACTTCTATTGTTCATGAACATAACCATTGTACTTCTTTTGAGAGGGTATTGCAACAAGATTTCCAAGTTTTGGGATGAGCATTTGTAGTACCTTTAGCATGTTTTCAGCAGGCCAAGCACTCTTCTACAAATAGTTTTTTTTGGAAGTTGTTGTGGGTATTTGCCTAAGTCACATTCAGATTTATTTTTGGAGAAAGAGGTCACCATTGATGGGCATAATGACTTTGGCAAGCTTGCATATTCAGTGGGAGAATTCAGCTCATACATCAGCAAGTGTCATTGTTGGTTTCTACAATTTTCAGATTGGTATGGTGAGAAAACTTGGTCAGGATTTGACAAGTACATGGCTCATTCAGCAAAAATTTTCCATGACGACAGTGGGAAATTCAAGACATTTTGGTATCAGTATGCTCATTTGGCTTAACAAAAGAGGATGTTTTTTGTTATCTAATTTGTTGTACAGTTCAGTTTCAGAATTTCAGTGAGCTTTTGGGGTCCAAAAGCCTCTCATTTAGGAGGTGTGATCAGGAGCTCAAGTCCAAGTGTCGAAAATGCTCAAATTTAAAAGTGCTTAGATTGGGTTGGAACCTAAACGATCGGATAGGTCTCGTCTTCCTGATTCCAGTGTCGTGAACGGTTCGAAAAACCGACACCATATGGAGAAGTTATTGCATTTTGAAAATGCCCAATAACTTGCAAAATTTGGATTTTGAAAAAAAAAAAAAATTAAAAATATATATATATATATATATATATATATTCCTTGAAATATTCCCTGGATATTCTATTTGGTTGGTAAAGCAAAAATTTTATGGGTCAAGCGGGATTGAACCAATGACCTCTAGCGGGCAAAATTAGGGTTTTGACTAACTCCGCTACATGTTGTGTATTAATAAATAGTCGTCGCATATCCTATTTAATGTTTGATGGGATTTCAATTGGATGGAGAAGGGGCCAGCCCGCTTACCCATATGACCCGGTGCGGAAAACCAGGGCCTAAACCAAGTAGATAACACCAAATGGTTAAGGATATGCAGAGTTGTCACATGCCCGACATTCCCGCCGGTGGTTAAGGCCCATTTGGCGGTCGGTTTGGCGGTGGCGCCAATTTTGGCGGCCACCCCAAATTTAGCGGGCCTAACTGGCTGTTAGCTAAAGTTAGCTGGAGTGATTTTAGGGCTAACTGGAAGTGGTAATGAATTGGCCATAACTTTTGCTAGGAGAGGCCTTTTGATGCAATTTTTTTTATTTATTTTGGATCTCTTCGACCTTCTAGACTCAATGGAGCAGGTCTAAAGTCTAACAGAGGTCATCTTCAAAGGTTTAAGCTACGAAGAAAATGAAGGAGCCATCCGGGCCTTGCAGCAGAAGGCTGTGTATTGGACTGTGTTTCTCTGTTTAAGGTAAATGAACAGGCATTCTTAGCTATTTCATACCTTCTGAATCCGTTTAGATTGTTTGAAGAGCCTGTTAAGAACATTAGAAAGCTGAAAGGCTTCATTTAAGTTTTAAAGGCCATTTTTATCAATTTGCCAAGCAGCAGTGCAAGGCCTAGCCAGGGGAGCTAGAGGACATTTGCAGCAAACCAATGGTCATTCTTGACTAAAAACATCATTCTAAATCCATTTGCAAAGGTTTCAGAAAGTATTAAATACTTTTAGAGGTCGAAAACTCAGCAGAGAAGTTTTCCTTGACCCTAGTGCCCAGGGGTGCCAACAGTGGGTGTAGGCGAAACCGGAGCAGTCGGAGGCCGTTTCTGATGAAACAAAACTCTATCTTGACTATTTCAGTAATTTTGGAACCAATGGAAGTGGCTTAAAATCATTTTGAGTACTTCTACAGCTCGAGAGGTTGATGTGAAGTCGTGGGCAACCCTAGGAAAACTGTGGAGGAGAGCCATTTTTGGGGATGTTGTGCTTGATGTAAGCAATTAATCAGTTGGTATTTAGTGCCTGATCATTATTGGATATAGCAGTAGTGGTTTCCATGATAGAAACAGAAATCTGAGGGAGTTTGTGCCATTTAGAAGCTCAGAGAAGCTTAGTGCACCGACAGAAGGATGTGTATCCATGGGAGCCTTAAGCTGTTTGTAGGAATTGAACAACCATTAAAGGGATTTAAAATGGTATTCTCAGCCCTTTGAATCATTTTTGGATTCATTGTGGTTAAGTGTGGAGCTTGTAAAAGAATTTAATTACCTTAATCCCAAAGAGTCTAGTCATGTTGGCGAAGCTCAAAGGAGATGTAGCCTAAGAGTTGGGGGGAACTCCTATATTATATTGTTGTTGTGTTTTGATATTCTATGGCTGAATTATGCTTCTGATATATATGTCAAGTTTTAGCAAAAACAAATAAATTTAAAACACATAAACAGAAGAAAAGACATACACCTCTTTCAAGCTAAAATTCTGCATAATGTCAAGTTCAAGCAAGGTTTCTTGAATTAACTCTGAGTGTTTACTTCTATTATTTCTTTAGGTAGAGTCTATAGAGGGCCAGGTAGCTTCTGGATCTCCTCCTCTCTTTAGAGGTGACATATCCAGTAAATGCCCCTACAGTCTATCTCTATATTAGAAATAAGAAGTTCTCACATTTTCAGATTTAAACTTGGAGTATTTTTGCACTCATTTACATAAATGAAAATGGATACCTTGTGCACTTTTTCAAGTACATTCCATTTTCAGATCACTAGTTGAAGAAGGATGTTGCAAAGGCTAGGAGAATTCTTTTGAAAGGTGTGAGAGACCATGTGGTCTCAAATCTCCATGGAAAAGGGACACCATTTCCTAAGTGGAAGACACTAACTGATCTATTCGAAAATAGAAATGACCATAGAAAATTGGCCCTGAAAGACAAACTTTGAAACATTAGGATGCAGAAAAATGGTACTATTCCACAATATCTCTCCAGATTTACACAAGTTCGAGGTGAGCTTGGAGGGGTTGGGGTGAATGTTGTAGAAGATGACTTGGTGAGCCTAGCTCTTCTAGGCCTTCCAAAATCCTGGAACAGCTACCAGGACTCTGTGAATGGAACGGGAAAATTACCAAATTAGGAAAGGTTGTGGTCCGATTTGGTTTAAGAAGAGTTTGGAATAAATACTAGAGATGGAACATCATCTAGAGCAAAGGGTGAAGAAAATTTTGCCTTGGTTGGGAAGGGGAAGAAGGGCAGAGGAAAGAATACCAAAAGCAAACCTGAATCCAACCAAAATAATGGCGAGAATAAAGACTTAAGAAAGATAAAATGTTTCCACCTACCACGAATATGAGAACTATGCAACAAAATGTTTGCACAAGTAGTCTAACAAGAAGCCTTCACGAGGAGTAGGAAACGAAGCACTAGCTTCACAATTCAAATTAGACTTCACCCCGATAGCATGCATGGCCAACGTTATTATGGGGAGTGTGTGGTTCCTTGATTCTGATGCCTTGCTCCATATGACAGGGTGCAAAGAGTTTTTCAGTAGCCTATAAGGGAAGGATCTCGATATGCATATTGAATTCGGGGATGATGGGAGGTACAGTGCTACAAGAATTGGTATTGTCATCTTTGAGAGGGAGAAATCCTCTCCTCTTCACCTCAAAGATTTTATGTTAGTACCTAGGTTGAATAAGGACCTGATCTTTGTAGAAATATTAGAGGATAGATGTGTTTGGGGGTGGCAGGGGTTCAGAGGCAATGCCCTTGAAGCTAAAAATAGATGTAAAATTGTCTTGTAGAATATTGTAATTTCGTAGTCAATCTAGGCCGTTCATCAGGTAGGTGATCTGGCGGTATAATTTATGTTTAATTTAGGGTTTATTACCCTAGAAGGCAACCCCTCGCTATATATGAGGGAATTCTATTTCAGCTATGCATATGTGTATTCTTAGAAAGAAAGAGAGGAGATTGTGCGAGACTGAAGAGGAAATTACAATGGATCTGTTGTAGGGTGTATCTCTTCATTTTGTTAGATAATATAAAGGAAGGATTGGTTGTTTCTCTGTGGACGTAGCTCAAATTGGATGAACCACGTCTATCTATGTCTCTCTTGTTTTATGCGCTTTTTGCGTTTTTGTTTCTGCAATGTTTTATGTGTTCCATTGCTCTGTAATATATAATTTTCTAACAACTTGTATCAGAGTCGAAGGTCTATTTGGCTAATAAAATTGTAGGAGAGAAGGGTTCCTGGTTCGAATGGGAGTAATGGTGGAAAATGGTAGATTTAGGGTTGAGAAATTTAACGGCCAAAACTACCAGTTGTGGAAGATGCATATGGAAGGTTATTTGTATCAGAAATATTAGTATCTACGATTGAGTGGAAAAACAAAGAAGATGACGAGTATGACAAACAAAAAATGGGAGATTCTTGACAGAAAGGCACTTGGAACAATACGGTTGTGCCAAGTGACGTCGATAGCCTTTAATATTTCAAAGGAAATGACAACAGAGGGTTTCATGTCAGAATTGCCCAAAATATATGAAAAACCCTCAGCCTCAAATAAGGCATTTCTTATGAAGCGTTTATTTAATATGAAGATGTCAGAAGGTGGATTTGTTGTTGATCATTTAAATGAATTTACTACGGTTACTAGTCAGTTAAGTTCTATAGGGGTAAATTTTGACGATGAAGTTAAGGCTATGTTATTTTTGTGCTCATTGCCTGAAATTTGGAATGGTTTTGTTATGGCCATTAGTAACTTTGTCTTTGGATCCAGTACTTTAAAGTTTGATGATGTTGTCGGTGCAATCCTTAGCGAGGAAATGCGAAAAAAAAAAAGCTTTGGTAAGACATCAGGTAATGCTTTGACTGCAGAGACTAAGGGAAGAAAAATGGAAAGAGATTATATCACAGTAAGTAAAGGAAAGAAAGGTCTAAGTCTATATCAGGCATAGTGTGCTGGAAATGTAGGAAGAAAGGACACTTGAAGAAAGATTGTACGTCTTGGAAGGGAAAAGAAGGAGACACACAATAAGAAAACAATCATGGAGCGAATGTGATAGGTGATGTGTTTCAAGATGCTTTGATTCTTTCATTAAAAAATATTATTGATGCCTGGGTGGTAGATTCAGGGGCCTCATTCCATGCCACACCTAATAGGAAACATTTTCATGATTATTTTCAAGGAGATTTTGCACAAGTTCGTTTGGGTGATGATAAACCTTGTAAAATCATTGGAATGCGTACAGTTTTCATAAAACAACAGAATCGAAACCAATTGAAGGAGGTAAGGCATGTTCCAGACAAGAGGAAAAATCTAATTTCAACGGGGCAGTTGGGAGGTGAAGGTTGTGTAAATACTTTTACAAATAAAACTTGGAATGCACTAAAGGAGCACTAGTAATAGCAAAAGGAAAAAGGTTGGTACACTATATTTATGCAATGGTATTTCTGATTGTGTTAATGCTTTAACCTCCACGGAAGAAGATACAACATTGTGGCATCATAAGCTTGTGAACATCAGTGAGAAGGGGATGCAAATTCTTCACTCAAGAAATTTGTTGCCAGGTTTAAAGCATGTTGATTTGGATTTCTGTGAGAATTGTGTTTGTTAGCCTCCTGCTGCAGCAGGTTACTCATCTTTCATGATTGACATTTTTACATGCCAAATATGTCATACTTTGCATGCTGCAATGTTCCATATTTGCTACAGAGGCCAAAGAAGGATGCCATGAGAGTGTGCTAGTCTAAATGCCACTGTTGTGTTCCAATTTCGATGTGCTATTCCATTTTTGAAGAATTTTTAGTTAAAGGGAGGTCCAAACAGCTTAATCTTGGTCTCCCTAGGTTTCAATTTCCTGTTGTAGAATATAGAGAATCATTATATGTCCAAACAGCTTAATCTTGGCAGATTCTTAGACAGGTAGAGAAGAAAGGGTGCTCAACAGCCTAATCTGAGCCCCTAAACAAAATAAGTGTAGAGGTAGATAGGAGGACAGTAAAAATAAAAGAAAAGTTGAAAGTTGGGTTTGCTAGTTCAAGTGCACCCGAACCAAAAGAAAAAAAAATGCTAGGTAAGTAGGCTGGGTAGGTAATTTTGAGGTTGCAGAATGTTGATTTGTGATCAATTTCATGTTTTCAAGTGTCATATCTATTTTATGTCTCAATTATCAGGCAGTTTTCATATGGAGGAGCTCAAGCAAGGCATGAATAACTTCCCCATTCTTCCTTATTCCCTAAATCACTCACTAATTTCCCTGAAGAGGTCAAGATCTGCTTGATATCTCTTAGTCTCATCATTTTCATATCAATTGCCTTGGTAAAGACCTGCTTTACTCAAGGAATGTTCATACTTCCTCTATAAGTCATATTTCCCCTTTATAACCTAAGAGTTATACACTTAGCGCTTTCTTGTCAAAATTCATATTAACTACTAACTCTAATATATAACTCCCTATTTATCTCCCCTTCCCCTACTAACTATGTTAATAACTCCCCTATATACTTATCCCCTCCCCCTGGTTGAAAAATAACCATAAGTATACTTGGGAATTGCTAAGTTTACCTGAAACTTAGCAAGAACCCTCATCTTGCCTTTCTAAACACCTTCCAATGCATTAGGACTCATTCCTATGCATGAAATCCCTCTTTTAGGCCTTGATTCCACCTTTATAAGGCATAAAAGCCCCTTATAATGCTTTCAGACTCCTTCCTTCAAAACTCATGTTCCGCCCCTATCCTAAAGTCCCACATTTGAATATTTAACCCCGCACATTTAACCCCAAAACCCACTTTTCTAAAGTTTCCCCCCCGCGGAATTAAAAAATTAAAAATGGCACGCGGGCCCCGTCCTTATCCCTCCGCCACCTTACCTGTCTCGTCAGCCGTTAGATTTGGCGCGCCCGAGATCTATGGTGGGCGGGTCTTTTCCCACCTCCATATGTCGAGGGTTAGCGTCCGGGAGATGGGCGGTTTTCCCGTCGTACTCCCGCCATGCGTCACCCTCCTGGATGTGGCGGAGCCCCCTCCTTCGAAACCGCTTCTGCGCAAAAGCGGTGCGCCACAAACCAGAAACCACCATCCCCTCTGTGACGTCGACACCACGTCACCCTGCCATATCATCAGCCTACGTCGGCCTCCTGCCACCGTACTGCCACATCATCACCCTGTCGTACTGCCACGTCATCCCAATGACGTCACCCTGCTGATGTCACCTCCGTACTGGGTCCCACTGCTGACGTCATCCGTCATACCGCTGACGTCATCCGTCGTACCGCTGACATCATGCTGATGTCACCCACCAAAAAAGCGCGCAAGTGCGAAATCGCAGCTTAGGAAGCTCAAATTCAAAATCTGAGGCAGTTTTCGATGCGCGATTAGCGCTAATCGCCCATCGCTACGGGAAATAGGCCAAAATGGGGAATCTTTTTCTTCAGCATTCGTTTTTGCCTCGAAAGGGCAGAAAAAGGGTAATTTAGTAGTTTAAAAGAGTATCAGAAGCAGAAAGAAGCCAGATTGCATGTCAAAGAGTATCAGTGTTGCGACAGAGTGTATCAGCGAAGATTTTTTCAGTGCTCGAAACTGATAAAACATTAAAGATCCCCCCAGCAAGTCAAAGAAATAGTAAAAGCCATTTAAAGCCTCTCAAATCACAGTTACTGCACATCAAAGTCACATGATATCAGTGGACCAAAGCTCAAAGCACAGTTATTGCAGAAGCATTGTATCGAGCCACCAAGGACACCATATTAACTCATTTTGATTCAGCTGCCTCCGACGCAACTCAATAGATATTTACTTGCATTTAATTTCAGCGCAGGTTTAGGTTTAAAAAGTTTTTCCGTAGACCTGTTTAGGTCAGCTGTAATAAATACTCTTAGATATTTTCACTATAAAAATGGCCCTGAACAATGTAATAAGGGTTGGTTGGTTGGTTAGTCTGTAAATGCACTCCAAGAGAGACTCGCTCTGTATCTGACATGTTTTATATAATCAAATATTGCTGAAAGCTTGGAGGATGGACTGTTTGATGTGTTGTTAATGTCTCTGAAGAGTGAATGAGGGAAACCTTGTGTTGTTTTATGAACCAATAAGTATTTCTTACCTCTGTTATTTCAATTTCACATATGCTCAAGTCACAGAACAAAAGTCTGGTTTAGAATTTGCTTACCTACACTCTATGCTCAGTTTCTGTGGCTTCTTAATGTTTTCCTCTTGATTTAGGCATAAATATGGATTCCTTATGGCTCATATTTGCTCTATTTCATATATGAATGGCTGTTATTTGGGAATTCTTAGTTGCTCCCAGGTAGGGCTCGTTTATCTTCCCTCTGTTAACCTGATTGAGAGATTATTTATTGCCTCTCGTTCCTTAGCCTTCAATCCATTTTCATTTATCTTGAGTATTGTTTCATGAGCAGCTACCTTGCCCCTCTTTCCTCTTGTGACCAAGAAAATGCACCAACAGCCTTACTCCACGACTCCATGCCCAATGGTTTGAAACTTGTCACACTATGCATTGCCTCTCTACTTGCAAGCATCCTCCTTCCACCCAAACACAATACAAAACCCCTTGAACCCAATAACTAGCCTAAAATTATCATCAAAAAAGCTAAATCATCAAGAGAGAGCCCTCTCTGATTGCAGGTGGGCTAGAACCTACAGTCCAAAGATTGGTTTGTGGTTACCTCGGCCGTATCCCTTCAAGAGCTTAGGGACAACCTGAGTGCTAACAGTGTTTACGGAAAATAGAAGAGATTCATATTCCTCAGAGTTGGGAAAGAAAAGAAGAGTGAAAAATTAGAGCTTGTGCATGCATATGTATGGGACCTGCTCAGGTATCATCTCTCGGTGGGTCTTGTCATTATGTTACTTTTATTAATGATTCACCCAAGAAAAACATGGATTTATAATATTCGAAATAAATCTGATGTAGTTGATACTTTCAAGAAATGGAAAGCTTTAGTTGAGAATGAGACATGAAACAAGTTGAAGTGTCTCAGATCAGAAAATGGAGGTGAATATTGCAACAGAGAGTTTGATAAGTATTTTTCATAGCATGGAATTCGCAGAGAGAAGACAGTTCCAGGAACACCATAGGAAAATGGAGTGTCATAAAGGATGAATAGGACAATCATGGAGTGTGCAAGGTGCATGAGATTTCATACAGGATTTCCTTTACAATTTTGGGCAGATGATGTAGATATTGTTGAATATCTAATAAAGAAAGGGTCTTCAAGTTCCTTGGATGGTGGTATTCCAGAGGAAGCATAGACAGGTAAAAAGGTAAACTACTCATTTTTAAATACTTTTGGTTGTGAAGCCTTTGTCCACATTAATAAAGAAAATAGAACAAACCTTGAGGAAAAATCAAATAAATTTACCTTTATTGGATATGGTGTTAATGATTTTGGTTTTCGTTTTTATGATTATGAAAATCACAAAATCATTAGGAGTAGAGATGTCATATTCAATGAAAGGGTCTTGTATAAGGATCTAATGTAGGAAAAGAAACGGGAAAAAGAAAATAGAAAATACACGGTGCCTGATGAGATCACAGAAAAAGTAAAGGTGTCTGAAAATCATAATGATCAACAGCCACAACAACAACAACAACCACAATAGCAATAGGCGCCTCAAACACCTAAAACTAGTGTTAGAAGATCTACTAGGATAAGTAGAGCCCCTAAACGATACTCTCCTTCATTATATTATGTATTATTGACAGATTCTAGTGAACCAAAATGTTATGAAGAAGCAATGCATGTAGAAACCAGGAAGAAGTGGGAGCTAGCCATGAAAGAAGAGAAGGACTCCTTTGTACATAACCAGACTTGGGACTTAGTCAGGTTTCCTGCAGGTAAAACAAAATTGCAGAATAAATGGGTTTACAAGTTAAAGGAAGAAGATGGATGTAAAAAATGGTATCAAGCTAGACTTGTGGTGAAGGGTTTTGCACAAAAGAGGTATAAACTTTGATGAAATATTTTCTCCTATTGTTAAAAATGCTTCAATCATAACTATTTTAAGTCTAGTAGCAGCAGAAGATTTGCATCTTGAGTAGTTAGATGTAAAGATTACCTTTCTCCATGGGGATTTTGAGGAAGAGATATATATGCAACAACCACAAGGATATGAGGTCAAAGGGAAGGATAAGCTAGTGTGCAGGTTGAGGAAGAGCTTGTATAGATCCAAGGCAGTGGTATCTAAAATTTGACAGGTTTATTTGTGAACAAGGTTATACTAGATGTCACTCTTATCATTGTGTTTATCTCAAAAGGAAAAATGATGGTAGTTATATTATATTGTTATTGTATGTAGATGACATGCATGTTGCAGGTTCTAACATGTAGGAATTGTTAAGCAACCAGATCACAAGTAAAAGAAGAGATATATCAACGACTTCAAAATTAGTCTCTTCGAGGGGGGACCTCCTTTACATTACATTAGTAGTATTGGGACCTAACATGCCCCTCTCCTTCAAAAAAGTGTTATCCTCAATGCTTGAGTAGTTCTGGATGCTTTTGTATAAAATTTTCATCCTCCCATGCAAAATCTCCAGTGGTTAAGTTCTTCCACTTGATGAGATACTCTGAAATTGGTCAATTTTGTAGATGACGGGTTCTTATTTCTGTGACTGCTTTAGGTTCCAATATGATTTTTCCTTCCTCGTCAAGTTCTAACAATATTGTTTGAAATCGGAGCTTGCTACCTATAACCTTCTTTAAGCCTGAAACATGGAAAATTGGGTGCACTTGGGAAGATACAAGAAGATCCGATATGTGCTCCATAATACCAATCTTTTGCAACACCTTGTAAGGACCATAGTACTTTGGTGATAATTTATTTTCTTTCTTAGCTTGCTTGAGGGACATTTGTTTGTATGGTTGTAGCCATAAAAATACCCATTTGACTACATCAAAAATTCTTTCACTATGATATTGATATGCATGTTGTTTCATTTGATTCTACGTCGAAGTGAGGCTATCCTTTAAGAGTTGGAGAACTTGTTGTTGATGCTTGATGTGATTTTCCATTGCTTGAACCTTAGAATATTCTCTTAAAGATGATGTGATGGCTAGTGGATGATATCCATAAAGTGCCAATGCATTACAAGATAGGGTCGGATTCATTTCTTCTTTATTTTGGGTTGGTTCCTGGTGTATATCCACTTATTCTAATGTTTCTTTATCATTTTCTTTCTCCTCTTCACAATCTATGTAAAATAATTTATTCTCGGCACACTCATGACCTTTAGTGTATTTTCTATCACAACTATAACAAAGCCCTTTTGCTCTTTTTTCCTCCAATTGTTGTGATGTCAACCTTGTAGGTTGTGGACAGCTAAGAGCAACAACACTTTTGTCTTTATAATTGTGAGTGGTAGACTTCCTTGTCGGCATAATTTTGCTTTCCACTTTTCTGGCCACCCTGAATGCCTTCTCCATTGAATTAGGTTCCCATATGTGAACCTCATGTTGGATGTTATCCTTTAAAATCAATATGCATACATCAATTATAAGCTCCTTTGGAATATCATTTACCCTTATATTAAAATTTTCGAAGTCCTCAATGTGCTCTGCAATTGAACCCTTTTTGTTTGAGATTTATCAATTGGCTAAAGAAGGTGTTGCCCTTTGTATCTTCATAATGTGCTATCATTTCCTCGGAAAAATTTGACCAGGTGACAAGTGGTTTACGAGAACAAAGCCATCTATACCATACAAACTGATTCGGTTATAAATATAAAGTTACAATACGTAGCTTTTGTGACGGTTACACACCATGTAGATCAAAATATTGCTCCATCTATACTATCCAAGTTACTGGATCCTTGCCATCAAACTTCCTCATATCTATCTTTGGAATATGGTGGGTCTTCAATCCAACGTTAGATTCTATGAAATAATTATTAACATTTCTTTTGTTCTCATTGTGAGTTTCCTCTACTAGCTTTTCGTCATTAGGAAGCCTTTCTTGTAGCAACTTTGTCCAACCTTGCTTCAAACCTTCCTTTTCTTTCTTCAAATATTCCATGTTGCCTTTCAATTCTACTTCTAAACTATCGATATTAGCTTCCATTTCATAGATAAAGTTATTTATCTTAGTTTTGATCACATTCTTCAAATCATCCATCCAAATTTTCTTACTATGTGCTTCTATTTTCTTGATTCAAGTCATTATTTTTCTTGCTTTAAGGAGATCGATATTTAAATGACTGTAACTCTATAATTTTGGATCTCCAAGTTCTGAAATTTCGTACTATGGTATCCCTCTAATTCCCCTTTCCAACCCCACAATTCTAATCGAGATTGGATTTCCCAAGAAAGTGTTATGCCCAATCTCCCGCGATGACCTGATTATAGACGTGTTCAGTAGAGAAAACTTGTACGATGTCCCACGTCTTACTGTTTCGACCTTTGGGCCAAAAATCATACCAAACAAACTATATTCCATTCTATTTTTGTCACTTTTACGTAATTTGAATATGATTCTCATAAAGAAATTTATGACTATTTTCCCTAGGTCACATATTTGAGATCGAATTATGGAGCCTACAAAAACCCTAAATTCCTCAATTCATATCTCTGGAATTATAATGAGAAATGATCTAAAATTGGGCACGAGGTTCATCATGATTTTGGCTCAAATTGATTTTAATTTCAACTTCTGAAGCTTTGTAGAAAAAAATTATAGTGAAAATCCCACGATGACCTGTTTGAAATAGCAGAACCCTAGAATTCAAAGCTCTCATACCAAATGTTATGCAACCGGCTCACAAATAAAAGAAGAGATAGATAAATGACTTAAAAATTAGCCTCTTCGAGGGGGAAACCTCATTTACATTACACAAATAAACAATTATCTGATGATACATGTTGTAGCATCCATCGTCATTTCAATTTCAATTTCAATTTTATCACAAAAAAAATAAAAAATCAAATATTATGTTCTAGAAACAAAATTAAAAGAGAATGTGAAAGTCCCAAAAGTAGTGATTTATTTTATATTTTTGATGGCATTCACATCCGATGAAAGGTGGGGCTCCGACCCGTATTAAAATTCGAGCGGTATCTCAAGATTCAAGAAAGTGTGGGTTCGAGAAGCAGGTAAAGCGCCCTACGGGGGAGCAACAAGCACAAGTTACAACGGGGGTTCAAGCCCGATGAACATCCTGTACACTCCCTACCCCCACAGTCGGCCACCCCCATCGCTTCACTCCATCTTATCTCCTCCACATCATCCGCCACCCTCATTCATTACCGTCCACCTCATTCACCGTACCGTGCCACCTCATTTGCCACTCCACTAATTAGTTACATTAATTACTGGTTTTCCTTCCGTTGGATTATAATATATATAAAAGATAAGCAAAACCTCGTTGCATTAGTCTTTTGTTTTAGTACTAAGCAACCTTTTTGCCCTCTAATGTAATATTTTGTAATGACTTTTACTTTAGACAGTTAGAAGGTAGTTAAGCAGTTTGACAGTTTTGGTAATTACCAACTGTCCCATGATGTATAAAAAGAAGAAAAATTATAGAAAAAGGGTGCGAATTTGAAGAACCTAGAGACTATGCTATTGTATTCTTGATAAATTGATGATTAATGAAAGAATCAAGAGTTTTCCACACATTGTTGGGTATGATTTTGTAATTTCTCTGTTATGTGTCATTATGTGTCTTCCTTCCTTTAAGTATGGTAATGAAGCTGCAGGTCTTTGTTTACTTATGTGAATGAAGTTAAAATTCTTTAAAGAGCGCTCCTATACTTAAAGTTCCAACTTCTACATTTCTTCTAAGTTACAGATAATAGTTTTTGTGAAAAACAACGTATTATTCCTAACTTCTCAAAGCATTCTTCACACAACATTTATATTCAGCATCATATGGCATTCTAAGACTTTCATATCAACTAAATATTAAGGGTTAAAAGTTAGGTATTCCAGGCCCTTCACTTGAGGATACATCATACAAATAAGTGACATGAATAATAAAAATTAATGTCTTAAGCACAATTTCCACACAGCCAAGAAATTGGTTTCTTAAGGGACAACATTAATTGGCGCTACTGTCGGGGACGAAATCAAGAACATTTTTCCCTGGGTTTTCAATATTTTCCTCTAGTTGTTCAGTGAGGAGGGAATATTTGGTTGTATTGAACAGAAAGCAACAACTCTGGCTTCAAAGAGGCCTCATACGAGGTCAAATACCACACAGCAAAAATCTCAAGCCCTTTCAGACCCTGAGACACTAGTTTCCAAGAGGGCTGGAAGGCCAAAAACTCCATTTACACTGAGTCCTACACTGTCTGCACCTGGAAATAGTTCAACACATATTTCATCCAAACATTCACCTTTCATTGACCAAGGCCTACCTTTTACATCCACTTCATTTCAAGAACCCAACTATCAAGAACAGTCTTTAGAATTTGTTTCTTTCTCAGTATTCAAAAATATATATGCTATAGTTTTTCAACCTGAACCTATAACTACATTGCCACCTTTTCATACTCCATTTACTCGTCAAACAGGTTCTACATTTGCTAGTACTCAAGGTTCATTGAGTTCAAGAGCAAACATGGCAGCACCTGCATTCTTGTTGAATAGGTATGCACCTATTTAGTTGCCACAACAGTTGAATCGAATGCCTCAAGAATACTTAAAAATTCTTCCTCATTTCTCAAGGGAGGATGAACAAAGAGCAAAAAATCATATGGCAGTGTTTTGTAATTTTGCAGAAAATCTCAATGTTGAACACCTGGATGTTGTTTTAAGACTTTTTGTGCAATCCTTGGATGGTGAAGCAAGAAAGTGGTTTAAAGGGCTTCTTAATAACTTTATTCCTAAATGGGAAGAGATGGAGTGCCACTTCACCCAGAGATGGGGAGAAAAACGAGACCATGGGTATTCAATTAGAGTTTAATGCTATTAAAAAGAAATTTGATGAAAGTTTTGTTGAGTTCATCAGAAGGTTCAATAAACTTCACAACAGTCTTCCAGTGGAGGTCAAGCCCCCTCCTACTGGTGCAAAAATGACTTCTACAGGGGCATTTGAATCAAATTTTGGGTTCACATTGAGGGAGAGAAGATCCACAACCCTTGATCAGATCCAAACTGATGCTTTAGAAATAGAAGAAAATCTGGTGGCTGCAAGTAAAGCACCAGAGACATAGCCTACCCAAGATAAGGGAAAGGCTAAAGTGGAATCCTCTCAAAATCAAACATTAGAGGATATGAATATTGTGATTAAAAATTTGTCTAGTAAATTGATTAAATTGGAGAGTAAGAATTCTCATAGGCAAGTACAGCAAAACATAAACGTTAATCCTCAATATAGAAGACAACCTCTGCAATTTTAAAGAAGGAGAGAAAAGACCAAGATCAAGTTCAAGCACCACTTTACTTAGAGGCAGATCATGATGAAGTACCAGATCATTCCAAGGATCATGATGATCATATTTCCACATTGTATGCAGGAGATGAAGATGAACTAGGTGTTGAGGGAGAAGAATATACTGAAACAAATGTCATTTATGATGAGAATGAAATTGATGAATATTGGAAGCAGATTACTAATTTTATGCAAGCATAATTACATATGAAGTATGACTTGAGATCAAGAAAAAGATCTAGAATTCAAGAAAATGAACGTGAGTAGCAAGTTCCAGCTCCCCTACAAAAGGCGACTCCACAAGAACCACAGCCTGCAAAACAATTAAATAAAGGAAAGCAACAACAGAATACAAATAGCAAAACTCAAATACTTCAAGGTGAGTCTTCTCAAGATAAAAGTGATAAAATTCCTTTAGAAAAAAATGTTTTCATTCCACAATAGATTTCAGTGAGGAAGGAAAGTGAATATGAAAATCAAAGGAATACTAAATAGGTCCATGTATTTAGACTCACTAAAGAGTTAGAAAAAATAAGAATTCAGGTGCCCACAAAGTTGGTCAAAGCACCAGTTTGTCAAAGAGAGATTGTTGAATTTATCAACCTATCTCATAATGCCACTATCAGTAATGAAACAACTAAACCTACAAGTTACTAAACCTTACAGTGACCTTTATTCTTTTGATTCAATTAAATTCAAGTGTCTCGAGGTCATTAAAGATATGGTGGTGTCACTAGCCCAGATCCCAGCTAGAAGCTTGGTAATGGATGTAGTGGTAGCAGATATCCTTGCTAGGTTTGGAATGTTGCTATCTAGGTCATGGGGAGCTAAATTGGGTGGTGTTCTGAAATTGGATTTTACTTATGTTTTCATACCAATTTTTGGTGGAGAAGAAAGAAGGTTGTACAGAGAAACAAGATTTGTTAAAACAATCACAAAGAATGGAACAAGTAATTCACCTGTGTACAGCCAAGAAAAAGATGACTTTTCTTGTTTCATGTTGCATGACAATGCAGAGTTGGCTGAAGATAATCAGAGGCAGCTTACTTCAACCTGTGTAAATACAGAGTTGCAAACAGAAGGGGTGTGGAAGTGCTTCTTTGAAGGAGCCTATTCTAAAGAAGGAACAGGTGTTGGTTTCCTTTTAATTACACCTAGAGGTAATATGATCCCATTTTCTTTTAAATTGGAGTTCGAAGTAGCTAATAATGTGGCAAAATATGAATCCTTGATCATTGCTCTTCAAACAGAAAAAACAAATGGGAGTTTAGTAAATTTTCCTTTTTGGAGATTCGGAGCTGATTATAAAGCAAATTAAGAACCATTGTCAAAAAAAACACCCTAGGCTCAAGGCATATAGAATTGAAGTGTGGGATCTAGTTGAGAATTTATTTGAGGCTTTCAACATACAGTTCATTCCAAGAGACAGGAACAGATTAGCAGACTCCTTGGCTATGGTTGCCAGTACTTTTAGGCCTCCTATAAATCTAAAGCTAAGATATGAAGTTGAAATGAGGCATAGACCCTTTGTTCCGGATAATATAAAACACTAGATGATCAGCAGATTAAGGAATTTTTTACTATGATTGAAGATTTTTAGGGCACCGAGATTGATCAAGATGGAGATGAAACAACAGAAAGTGCAGAAGTAAGTGGTTTTAAAAATTCCATAGTTAATAAAAAAAATTATTCAATTGAAAGATAATATTTTGCCAAGGGGGTTTGTCCCTCTTGAAAGACTTTTTAACTCCAAAGGTGTAGTTGTTAGTTCAAAGAAAATTCCACAGGATGAGCAAATTCAAGATCACAATATTCGAACCCAGAAGGAACCCAAGTTAGTCAAATTATTTAATGGAGTTCCACTTAATTATAAGGAGAGATATATTGAGCTTTTCAGAGAGTATACTGATGTTTTTGCTTGGTCCTATGAGGATCTCAAGACATATGATGTAAGCATTATTCAGCACAAGATTCCCTTGAAAGAAGGGATTAAACCATTTAAGCAGAAACTCGGGCAGATCAATCCTTTGCTTTTAACATTGATTGAGAAAGAAGTCAAAAAGCTTCTTGATTCCAAGATAATAGTTTCACTCCGATACTCTGACTAGGTGGCCAATTTAGTACCTGTAAGGAAGAAAAATGGAGAAATAAGGTTATGTGTGGATTTTAAAAATCTAAATAGGGCTTCCTTAAAACATAACTATCCATTACCTAAAATGGATCATGTGTTGCAGAAGGTAACTGGATCATTTAGAATGTCAATACTGGATGGGTTTTTTGGGTATAACCAGGTGGTTGTTGATAAAGAAGATCAGAAAAAGACTGCATTCACAACTCCTTGGGGAACCTTCATGTATCCTCGAATGCCTTTTGGGTTGATGAATGCAGGTGCAACATTTCAGAGGGCTATGGACATTTCATTTTTGGGTGATAAGTTTGTAGTGATATACTTGGATGATATCATTGTTTTCTCTATGTCATATGAGGAGCATCTGGACCATCTTAAAAAGGCTTTTAAGAAATGTAGAAAATTTGGACTTTCTTTGAATCCTAAGAAGTCTATTTTTGCTCTAGAAGAAGGCAAACTGTTGGGGCACACTGCTTCCAGAGATGGAGTAAGGATAGATACAACAAGGGTGCAAGATGTGTAGAAAATACCACTACCCAGGAGTAAGAAAGACATTCAAAAATTTCTGGGAAAAATAATTTTTTTAAGGAGGTTTGTGTCCAATTATGTTGAAATTGTAAAAGAGATTACCAATATGTTGAAGAAGGAAAATGAAGTACATTGGACCAAGGAATCCAGAGAGTCATTCTCCAGATCAAAGAAGTATTACAAGCAGCTCCAGTTTTAATTAGCCTGATTATCAAAATCCCTTTCAATTTTTTTCATTTGCATCACCTTAATTCAATAGCTGTTGTTTTGTTACAGAAAAATAATGAAGGAAAAGAGAAGCCAGTTGCTTTCTTTAGCAAGTTTCTTAGAGATGTTGAACTCAAATACAATATCCTTGAAAAACAGGTATGTGCTTTGGTAAAATCCCTAAAGGCCTTCAAGACTTATATGCTGCAGTCATAGATCATTGCTTATGTGACAAATGCTGCAGTAAAGGATGTCTTAGTCCAGAGTGATGTAAAAGGGAAAAGCGGAAAATGGATAGCCAAGATCCAAGAATATGATCTGGACATAAAGCCCACAAAGCTGGTGAAAGGGCGGGGATTGGCAAAGATGTTGACAAAGTCAAATTTTCAGGCATTAGGAATCAACTTGCTAACACCTGTAAATGAGGAAATAATTGAAGAATGTGAAGAAAACTCAAACCCAGGTATGAAGATCTTATATAAATTTTTATGTTCAGAATGGTACAAGCACAATGTTCATTATTTATGTTTTCTCTCTTGTCCCCAATCATTAGATAGAGCAAGATATAGAGTATTAAAAATAAAAGCACAGCCATATGTGATTGTAGAGGGAAGATTGTATTGGAAGGATCCTATGGGAATTTTATTGTTATGTTTAAGAGAAGATGAATCTACAGAGACCATTAAAGATTATCATGAGAAGTTATGTGGTGGACATTATAGTTGGAAAGCTACTACACACAAAATCCTCCAGGCAGGATTTTATTGGCCCACCCTATTTGGTGATATATATAAGTTTGTCAGAAGTGTCAGCGTTTTGCTGAGAAGAAGAGGTTAGCTCCCTTGCCATTGATCCCAGCCTTCATAGAAGAATCGTTCAAACAATGGGGACTAGACTTTGTTGGAGAAATTAACCCACCTTCAAATGGACAGCATAAGTGGGTTCTCACAACTACTGATTATTTCACCAAGTGGGTAGAAGCTATACTTACCAAAAAGGTAAATGACCAAGTAGTGATGAAGTTTTTAGAGGAAAACATTTTCAGCAGATTTGGATGCCCTATCAAAATCATAATTGGCAATGCTCAAGTGTTCAGTTCAATTGAGTTTGTTTCTTTTTGTCGAAAATATAATGTCATTTTATCTCATTCAATAGCTTATCATCCACAGGGAAATGGATTGGTTGAATCCACTAACAAAACATTGATGAAAATCCTTAAGAAAACTATTGCAGAGAATCAGAAAGACTGGGATTCAAAATTAAAGCTTGCTCTATGGGTTGTTAGAGAGACTACAAAAAGGTCTACAGGCAAATCACCTTTTGAGTTAGTGTATGGAACTCAGGATCTATTCCCTAGTCAGCTTTTGAAGCTTGTGATTGCAATGATTCAGGAGGCAAAAGAAGAGCCCAATGCTCTAATAAGAAGGATGCATAAGGTAGTGGAGTTGAGTGAAAGTAGGGATAAGGTAATCAATAATTTGATTATGTATCAATCAAAGATGAAGGGTATTTTTGACAAAAAAGCCAAAGAAATTGATTTTAAAGTTGGAGGCCTGGTATTAAGGTGGAATACTAGAAGAGAATATAATGGAAAACATGGAAAGTTTGATCCTCTCTGGTATGGCCCATTTAGGATCATAGAAGCATGGGCAAATAATACATTTTTCCTCGAGAATCTTGATGGTGAAGCTTTATAGCTGCCTGTCAATGGGCAGTACCTCATACATTATTTCCAATTCTGAAGCACAAGAATCCTGCCATTGTAGATGTCAGAGTGAATTCATTGTACAAATTCCATAGAATTAAAATTGGCTAAGCAATATATGACTCCATGCCCAAGGTGAAGGCACGGATCTGCGGTTCTTAGTGCTTCTGTGGAAAAAGAACTATCCCTAGGTGGAGCCAGATGTTGTAGCATCCATCGTCATTTAAATTTCATTTTCAATTTTATCACCAAAAAATTAAAATTAAAAAAAGAAAAATTATGTTCTAGAAAGAAAATTAAAAGAGAATGTGAAAGTCTGAAAGTAGTGATTTGTTTTATATTTTTGATGGCATTCACGTCCGATGAAAACTGGGGCCCTGACCCGTATTAAAATTCAAGTGGTATCTCAAGATTTAAGAAAGCATGGGTTCGAGAAGCGGGTAAAGTGCCCTGCGGGGGAGCAACGAGCACGAGTTATAACTCAAGCTCAACCCCCACAGTTGACCATGACGTCAAGGCGTTTGACCGAGATCTATGGCCTAAGATTGTTGTGAGGGTTCAAGCCCGATGAACATCCCGTACACTCCCTACCGCCACAGCAGGCCACTCCCATCGATTCACTCCATCTCATCTCCTCCACGCCATTCACCACCCTCATTCATCACCATCCACCTCATTCACTGTACCCGTCACCTCATCTACCACTCCATTAATTAGTTACATTAACTATTGGTTTTCCCTCCATTGGATTATCATATATATAAAAGACAATCAAAACCCCATTGCATTAGTCTTTTGCTTTAGTACTAAGAAACCTTTTTACCCTCTAATGTAATATTTTCTAATGACATTTACTTTAGACAGTTAGAAGGTAGTTAAGCAGTTTGACAGTTTCGGTTTTTACCAACTGTCCCATAACATATAAAAATAGGTAAAATTATAGAAAAAGGGTCCGAATTTTGAAGAACTTAGAGACTATGCTATTGTATTCTTAATAAATTAGTGATTAATGAAAGAATTAAGAGTTTTTCGCACATTGTTGGGTATGATTTTGTAATTTCTCTGTTATGTGTCATTATGTGTCCTCCTTCCTTTAAGTATGGTAATGAAGCTGCAGGTCTTTGTTTACTTATGTGAATGAAGTTAAAATTCCTTAAAGAGCGCTCCTATACTTAGATTTCCTACTTCTATATTTCTTCTAAGTTACAGATAATAGTTGTTGTGAATAATAGCATATTATTTCTAACTTCTCAAAACATTCTTCACACAACATTTATATTCAGCATTATATGGAATTCTGAGACTTTCATTTTAGCTAAATATTAAGGGTTAAAAGTCAGGTCCTTCAGGCCCTTCACTTGAGGATACATCATACAAATAAGTGACATGAATAATAAAAATTAATGTCTTAAGCACAATTTCCACATAGCCAAGAAATTGGTTTCTTAATGGACAACATTAATTGGCGTCGCTGCCGAGGACGAAATCAAGAAAAATTTTCCCTGGGTTTTCAATATTTTCCTTTGTTTGTTTAGTGGGGAGGGAATATTTGGTTGTATTTAACAGAAAGAAATAACTCTGGCTTCAAAGAGGCCTCATACGAGGTCAGATATCTCACAGCAAAAATCTCAAGCCCTTTCAAACCCTGAGAGACTAGTTTCCAAGAGGGTTGGAAGGCCAAAAACTCCATTTACACTAAGTCCTACACTGTCTGCACCTGGTAGCAGTTCAACACATATTTCATCCAAACATTCACCTTTTATTAACCAAGACCTACCTTTTACATCCACTTCAATTCAAGAACCCAACTGTCAAGAACAGTCTTTAGAATCTGTTTCTTTCTCAGTATTCAAAAATATATCTGCTATAGTTGTTCAACCTGAACTTACAACTACATTGCCACCTTTTCATACTCCATTTACTCCTCAGACAAGTTCTACATCTGTTGGTACTCAAGGTTCAGTGAGTTCAGGAGCAAACATGGCAGCACTTGTATTCTTGTTGAATAGGTATGCACCTATTCAGTTGCCACAACAGTTGAATCGAATGCCTCAAGAATACTTAAAAACTATTCCTCGTTTCTTAGGGGAGGATGAACAAACAGCAGAAAATCATATAGCAGTGTTTTGTAATTTTGCAGAAAATATCAATGTTGAACACCTGGATGTTGCTTTAAGACTTTTTGTGCAATTCTTGGATGGTGAAGCAAGAAAGTGGTTTAAAGGGCTTCCTAACAACTCTATTCCTACATGGGGAGAGATGGATCGCCACTTCACCCAAAGATAGGGAAAGAAATGAGACCATGGGTATTCAGTTACAGAGTTTGATGCTATTAAAAAGAAATCTGATGAAAGTGTTGTTGAGTTCATCAGAAGGTTCAATAAACTTTACAACAGTCTTCGAATGGAGATCAAGCTCCCTCCTACTGGTGCAAAAATAACTTTTGCAGGGGCATTTGAATCAGATTTTGGGTTCACATTGAGGGAGAGAAGATCCACAACCCTTGATTAGATCCAAACTAATGCTTTAGAAATAGAAGAAAATCTGGTGGTTATAGGTAAAGCACCAGAGGCACAGCCTACCCAAGATAAGGGAAAGGCTAAAGTGGAATCCTCTCAAAATCAAACATTAGAGGATATAAATAATGTGATTAAAAATTTGTCTAGTAAATTGATTAAATTGGAATTGGAGATTAAGAATTCTCAGAGGCAAGTACAACAAAACAGAAACTTTAATCCTCAATATAGAAGACAACCTATGCAAATTTTGCAGAAGGAGAGAAAAGACCAAGATCAGGTTCAAGCACCACTTTACTTAGAGGCAGATCATGATGAGGTACCAGAGCATTCCAAGGATCATGATGATCATATTTCCACGTTGTATGAAGGAGATGAAGATGAACTAGGTGTTAAGGGAGAAGAATATACTAAAACGAATGCCACTTATGATGAGAATGAAATTGATGAATATTGGAAGCAGATTATTGATTTTATGCAGGTAGAATTACATAAGAAGTATGATTTGAGATCAAGAAAAATATCTAGAATTCAAGAAAATGAAGGTGAGCAGCAAGTTCCAGTTCCCCTACAAAAGGCGACTCCACAAGAACCACAGCCTGCAAAATAATTAAATAAAGGAAAGCAACAGTAGAATACAAATAGCAAAACTCAAATACTTCAAGATGAGTCTTCTCAAGATAAAAGTGATAAAATTCCTAGAAAAAATTGTTTCCATTCCACAAGAGATTTCAGTGATGAAGAAAAGTGAAGATGAAAATGAAAGGAATACTAAACAGGTCCATGTATTTAGTCTCATTAAAGAGTTAGAAAAAATCAGAATTCAGGTGCCCTTCACAGAGTTGGTCAACGCACCAGTTTATCAAAGAGAGATTGTTGAGTTTGTCAACCTATCTCAAAATGTGAATATAAATGACATTGTGAATCTACAAGAAGATAAACTAGTAGTGGTTTTTGGTCCACATGTAGAGGAGGTAGATTCTTCAACACCTCCTTTCTACATTTCTCTATTGGTTTCCTGATTTCCTCTTGCATAATTGTATGTTTGATTCAAGAGCTTCACATAACCTTATGCCACTATCAGTAATGAAACAACCAAACCTACAAGTTACTAAACCTTATAGAGACCTTTATTCTTTGATTCAAATAAACTCAAGTGTCTCGGGGTCATTAAAGACATGGTGGTGTCATTAGCCCAAATCCCAGCTAGAAGCTTGGTAATGGATGTAGTGGTAGTAGATCTCCCTGCTAGGTTTGAATGTTGTTATCTAGGTCATGGGGGCTAAATTAGGTGGTGTTCTGAAATTAGATTTTACTATTTTTGGTGGAGAACAAAGAAGGTTATACAAAGAAACAAGATTTGTGAAAACAATCACAAGGAACAGAGCAAGTAATTCACCTGTATACAACCAAGAAAAAGATGACTTTTCTTGTTTAGTGTTGCATGACAATCTAGAGTTGGCTGAAGATAATCAGAGGCAGCTTACTTCAGCCTGTGTAAATACAGAGCTACAAACCGAAGGGGTGTGGAAGTGCTTCTTTGATGGAGCCTATTCTAAAGAAGGAATAGGTGTTGGTTTCCTTTTAATTACACCTGGAGGTAATATGATCCCATTTTCTTTTAAATTGGAGTTCGAAGCAACTAATAATGTGGCAGAATATGAACCTTAATCATTTCTCTTCAAACAGAAGAAACAAATGGGTGTCCAGTCAATTTCCGTTTTTGGAGATTCAAAGCTGATTATAAAGAAAATTAAGAACCATTGTCAAACAAAACACCCTAGGCTCGGGGCATAGAGAAATGAAGAGTGGGATCTAGTCAAGAATTTATTGGAGGCTTTCAACATACAGTTCATTCCAAGAGATGGGAATAGATTAGCAGACTCCTTGGTTGTGGCTGCCAGTACTTTTAGGCCTCCTATAAATCCAAAGCTAAGATATGAAGTTGAAATGAGGCATAGGCCTTCTGTTTTGGATAGTATAAAACACTGGCAGGTTTTTGATGATAATCAATAGATTAAGGAATTCTTGACTATGATTGAAGATTTTCAGGGCACCAAGATTGATCAAGATGGTGATGAAACAACAGAAGGTGCAGAAGTAAGTGGTTTTAAAATTCCATAGTTAATGAGAAAATTATTCAATTGAAATATTATATTCTGCCAAGGGGGCTTGTCCCTCTTGAAAGACTTTTTAACTCCAATGATGTAGCTATTAGTTCAGAGAAAGTTCCACAGGGTGAGCAGATTCAAGATCACAATATTGGAACCCAGAAGGAGCCCAAGTTATTCAAATTATTTAATGGAGTTCCACTTAATTATAAGGAGAGATATATTGAGCTTTTCAGAGAGTATACTGATATTTTTGCTTGGTCCTATGAGGATCTCAAGACATATGATGTAAGCATTATTCAGCATAAGATTCCCTTGAAAGAAGGGATTAAACCATTTAAGCAGAAACTCAGGCAGATCAATCCTTTGCTTTTATCATTGATTGAGAAAGAGGTCAAAAAGCTTCTTGATTCCAAGATAATAGTTTCACTCCAATACTCTAACTGGGTGGCCAATTTAGTACCAGTAAGGAAGAAAAATGGAGAAATAAGGTTATGTGTGGATTTTAGAAATCTAAATAGGGCTTCCTTAAAAGATAACTATCCATTACATACAATGGATCCTGTGTTGCAGAAGGTGACTGGATCATTTAGAATGTCAATATTGGATGGGTTCTCTACGTATAACCAGGTGGCTATTGATAAAGAAGATCAGAAAAAGACTGCATTCACAACTCCTTGGGGAACCTTCATGTATCCCCGAATGCCTTTTGGATTGATGAATGCGGGTGCAACATTTCAGAGGGATATGGACATTTCATTTGTGGGTGATAAGTTTGTAGTGATATACTTGGATGATATCATTGTTTTCTCTAAGTCGGATGAGGAGTATCTGGACCATCTTAAAAAGGATTTTAAGAAATGTAGGAAATTTGGACTTTCTTTGAATCCTAAGAAGTCTATTTTTGCTCTAGAAGAAGGAAAATTGTAGGGGCACATTGCTTCTAGAGATGGAGTAAGGATAGATCCAGCAAGGGTGCAAGCTATGCAAAAAATACCCCTGCCCAGGAGTAAGAAAGACATTCAAAAATTTCTGAGAAAAATAACTTTTTTAAGGAGGTTTGTGTCTAATTATGTTGAAATTGTAAAAGAGATTACCAATATGTTGAAGAAGGAAAATGAAGTACATTGGACCAAGGAAGCCAGAGAGTCATTCTCCATAATCAAAGAAGCATTCCAAGCAGTTCCAGTTTTAATTAGCCGTGATTATCAAAAGCCCTTTCAATTTTTTTCATTTGCATCACCTTAATTCAATAGTTGTTGTTTTGTTACAGAAAAATGATGAAGGAAAAGAGCATCCAGTTGCTTTCTTTAGCAAGTTTATTAGATATGTTGAACTCAAATACAATATCCTTGAAAAACATGTATGTGCTTTGGTAAAATCCCTAAAGGCCTTCAAGACTTATGTGCTATAGTCACAGATCATTGCTTATGTACCAAATGTTGCAATAAAGGATGTCTTAGTCCAGAGTGATGTGGAAGGCAAAAGAGGAAAATGGATAGCCAAGATCCAAGAGTATGATCTGGACATAAAGCCCACAAATTTGGTGAAAGGACAGGGACTAGCAAAGATGTTGACAGAGTCAAATTTTCAGGCATTGGGAATCAACTTGCTAACACCTATAAATGAGGAAATAATTGAAGAAGGTGAAGAAAAATCAAACCCAGGTATGAAGATCCGATATAAATTTTTATGTTTAGAATGGTACAAGCACATAGTTCATTATTTATGTTTTCTCTCTTATCCCCAATCATTAGATAGAACAAGATTTAGAGCATTAAAAATCAAAGGACAACCATATGTGATTGTAGAGGGCAGATTGTATTGGAAGGATCCTGTGGGAATTTTGTTATTATGTTTAACATAAGTTGAATCTACAAAGACCATTAAAGATTATCATGAGAAGTTATGTGGTGGATATTATAGTTGGAAAGCTACTACACACAAAATCCTCCAGGCAATATTTTATTGGCCCACCCTATTTGGTGATATATATAAGTTTATCAGAAGTGTCAGCTTTTTGCTGAGAAGAAGAAGTTAGCTCCCTTGCCATTGATCCCAGTTTTCATAGAAGAACCATTCAGACAATGGGGGCTAGACGTTGTTGGAGAAATTAACTCACTTTCAAGTGGAAAACACAAGTGGGTTCTCACAACTACTGATTATTTCACCAAGTTGGTAGAAGCTATACCTACCAAAAAGGAAAATGACCAGGTGGTGATGAAGTTTTTAGAGGAAAACATTTTCAACAGATTTGGATGCCCTATCAAAATCATAACTGACAATGCTCAAGTGTTCAGTTCAATTAATTTTGTTTCTTTTTGTCAGAAGTATAATGTCATTTTATCTGATTCAAAAACTTATCATCCACAGGGAAATGGATTGGTTGAATCCACTAACAAAACATTGATGAAAATTCTTACGAAAACTATTGCAAAGAATCAGAAAGACTGGGATTTGAAATTAAAGTTTGCTCTATGGGTTGTCTGCATGACTACAAAAAGGTATACAAGAAAATCACCTTTTGAGTTAGTGTATCGAACTCAAGCTATGTTCCCTATTCAACTTGTCAAGCTTGTGATTGCAATGATTCAGGAGGCAAAAGAAGAGCCCAATGCTCTAATAAGAAGGATGCATAAGGTAATGGAGTTGAGTGAAAGCAGGGATAAGGTAAGAGATTGATTATGTATCATTCAAAGATGAAGGGTATTTTTGACAAAAAAACCAAAGAAACTATTTTAAAGTTGGAGACATGGTATTAAGGTGGAATACTAGAAGAGAAGATAAGGGCAAACATGGAAAGTTTGATCCTCTCTGGTATGGCCCATTCATGATCATAGAAGCATGGGCAAATAATACATTCTTCCTGGAGAATCTTGATGGTGAAACTTTACAGCTTCATGTCAATGGGCAGTACCTCGAACATTATTTCCAATTCTGAAGCACAAGCATCCTGTCATTGTAGATACCGGAGTGAATTCATTGTAAAAATTCCATAGTATTAAAATTGGCTAAGAAATATATGACTCCATGCCCAAGGTGAAGGCACTGATCTGCGGCTCTTAGTGCTTTTGTGGCAAAAACACTATCCCCAGGTGGAGCCAGATGTTGTAGCATTCATCGTCATTTAAATTTCATTTTCAATTTCATCACAAAAAAATAAAAAAAAAAAATCAAATATTTTGTTCTAGAAACAAAATTAAAAGAGAATTTGAAAGTCCGAAAGCAGTGCTTTGTTTTATATTTTTTATGGCATTCACATCCGATGAAAGGTGGGGCCCCGACCTGTATTAGAATTCAAGCGGTATCTCAAGATTTAAGAAAGTGTGGGTTCGAGAAGCGGGTAAAGTGCCATGCGAGGGAGCAACGAGCACAAGTTATAACTCAAGCTCAACCCCCGCAGTTGACCATGGCGTCAAGGCGTTTGACCGAGATCTATGGCCTGAGATTGCGACGGGGGTTCAAGCCCGATGAACATCCCGTACACTCCCTACCCCCGTAGCGGGCCACCCCATCGCTTCACTCCATATCATCTCCTCCACATCATCTGCCACCCTCATTCATTACTGTCCACCTCATTCACCATACACCGCCACCTCATCTGCCACTCCATTAATTAGTTACATTAATTACTGGTTTTCCCTCCATTGGATTATCATATATATAAAAGATAAGCAAAACCCCATTGCATTAGTCTTTTGTTTTAGTACTAAGCAACCTTTTTACCCTCTAATGTAATATTTTGTAATGACTTTTACTTTAGACAGTTAGAAGGTAGTTAAGCAGTTTGACAGTTTTGGTAATTACCAACTGTCCCATGATGTATAAAAAGAGGCAAAATTATAGAAAAAGGGTGTGAATTTTGAAGAACCTCGAGACTATGCTATTGTATTCTTGATAAATTGATGATTAATGAAAGAATCAAGAGTTTTCCACACATTGTTGGGTAATATTTTGTGATTTCTCTGTCATGTGTCATTATGTGTCTTCCTTCCTTTAAGTATGGTAATGAAGCTGCAGGTTCTTGTTGACTTATGTGAATGAAATTAAAATTCCTTAAAGAGCGCTCCTATACTTAAAGTTCCTACTTCTATATTTCTTCTATGTTACAGAATAGTTTTTGTGAAAAACATAATATTATTTCTAACTTCTCAAAGCATTCTTCACACAACATTAATATTCAGTATCATGGCATTCTGAGACTTTCATATCAACTAAATATTAAGGGTTAAAAGTCAAGTCCTTCAGGCCCTTCACTTGAGGATACATCATACAAATAAGTGACATGAATAATAAAAATTAATGTCTTAAGCACAATTTCCACACAACCAAGAAATTGGTTTCTTAAGGGACAACAATACAAATGAAAAGAACTCATTTTTATACATAGGAGTCTAAGGGGTCACAATATAATCAGAGCCTACATAACAATAATATTGTAGGGGCACAACAATAACAATAGTGGGCTTCTATGGGGCACAATAATAAAAATATGGGGACTACATGGGTGCAACAATACAATAAGGGGTTACAATAGTAGTATAGGGACCTAACAGAAATAAATGTTATCAAAGGAAAATCGGCAAATTCATTTGCAATGAAGGATTTGAGTGCCATATAAAAAATCCTTAGTATGAGAATAACTAGAGGTAGGAAAAATCGCAAATTAACATTGTCTCAAAGTGAGTACATAAGAAATGTGTTGGAAAGATTTAATATGTAGAATGCAAGACTAGTTAGTAGAACTTTGGTTATCCATTTCAAACTAAGTAAGGAGATGTGTCCCAAGACTCAGGAAGAGATGGATTATATGTCTAAAGTTCCATATACATCAGTAGTTGGAAGCTTAATGTATGCAATGGTCTGCACAAGGCTTGAAATTGCACATGTAGTGGGAGTTGTAAGCAAGTACATGAACAATCCAGGAAAAGAACATTGGATGGTGGCGAAGTGGATTCTCAGGTTTTTGAAAGGTACCACAAATCAAGCATTATGCTTTGGTGGTTCAAACATTGGTTTACAAGGATATGTTGATGCATATATGGAAGGTGATAGAGATTACAGAAGGAGCCCCATAGGATATGTGTTTACTGTAGATGGAACAGCCGTCATTTGGGTTTCAAAAATGCAAAGTATTATTACACTTTTAACAATGGAAGCAGAGTATGTTGCTGCTACAGAGGCTAGTAAAGGAATGATTTGGTTGCAAAGGTTTATGGATGAACTGGGTAAGAAGTAAGAGATGGTCAAGTTATATAGCGATATCCATAGTGACATTCATCTTGCAAAGAACTTGGCATTTCATTCCATGACTAAACATATACAGCTCAAGTACCATTTCATACGGTCATTGTTGGAAGATGGAAATTTGAGGTTGGAAAAGATAGACACTAGCCAAAATCTTGCAGATATGTTAACAAAAGTTGTAACCAGGGAGAAACTGAGATTTTGCTTGATTTCAATTGGTCTTTAAGTATGATGATGAATATAAGAAACAACCATGTCCAAAGTGGAAGCATTATCTAGCAAATGAAGCAGAGGTGGAGTTGTTATAATCAGTCTCCAAGTGGGAGGTTGTTGGGTGTGTAGCCTGATTATCTTCTTTATTTCGAGGCATTTTCACATTGGACCCCAGTTCATAATGGGGGCGACAATGCTACCCATTTGATTTCCATTAGGGTGCTGGTGGGGGTTCGAGGGCAGTGCCCCCAAAGCTAAAAATAGATGTAAAATTGCCGTGAAAAATATTGTAATTTCATAGTAAATCTGGGCCGTTCATTAGATGGAATATCTGACAGTAGAAGTTATGTTTAATTTAGGGTATTTTTTCCCTAGAAAGCAACCCCTAGCTATATATGAGGGAATTCTATTGCGGCTATGCATATGTGTATTCTAAGCGAGAAAGAGAGAGGAGATAGTGTGAGAGTGAAGAGGAAATTACAACGGATCTGTTATAGGTTGTATCTCTTCATTTTTTTGGATAATATGAAGGAAGGATTACTTGTTTCTCCATTGACGTAGCCCAAATTGGGTGAACCACGTATATCTGTGTCTCTCTTGTTTTATGTGATTTCTGTGTTTTTGTTTCTGCAACATTTTATGTGTTCCATTGCTTTGTAATATATAATTTTCTAACACCAAAGGATTTTCTCAGGTAAAGGGAGTTGATTATGAGGAAAGACCAATGGAAATTTATTCCTCTGTTAGATTAATTTTTGCATTAGTTGTGTAGATGGGGTGGAAAATCCACCGAATGGATGTGAAGATTGCCTTTCTCAACAGTGTTGTTGAGGAGGAAATTTAGATAGAGAAACTAGAATTATTTTAGACATATGATCAGGAGTCACATGTGTGCATACTCAGGAGAGCATTGTATGGTCTCAAATAGGCGCACCAAGCATGGTACACTCAGATCGATAATTATCTCAGTGGCTTGGGCTTCCCGAAAATGAAGTAGATGCGGACCTCTATCACATTGCGATAGATGGTCAATTGCTTATTCTTGTTTTGTATGTTGACGATTTAATATTGACAGGTGATGAGCAGTTGATCCACTCTTGCAAAGAGGATCTTGCAAGGGAATTTGAGATGATAGAAATGGGCTTAATGCATTACTTCCTCGGGCTAGAAGTATGGAAAGATGATGGTGAATTGTTCGTGTCTCAGGGGAAGTATGCATCTGAAATACTTTAGAGATTTCACGTGGAGAATTGCAACCCTATGGACACACCTTTGGCTACAAACTGGAGGAAGAAGAATGTCACTTCAGGTGAAGAGGTTGATGCTACTATTTACAAGCATCTTGTGGGTTCTTTGATGTATATTGCGAACATAAGACCCGACATGTGCTATGCAGTAAACCAGCTTCGTTAGGCTATGGTGAGGCCTACCAAGTTGTATTGGAAGGCAACAAAGCATGTGTTATGGTACCTCATAGGCACTACTGAGTATGGATTATGGTACATGAGGACAAAGGGAGTGAAGCTCCAAGGCTTCACCGATGCAAATTGGGCAGGGAATCCATCAGATAGGAAAAGTACTTCAGGTGTTATCTTCATTGTTGGGTATGTAGCTATTTCCTAGAACAGCAAGAAGTAGAGATTTGTGGTACTAAGCTGAGTAGAGGTTGAATACATGGCTACAAGTCAAGCAGCATGTGAGGCCATAAGGATTTAAATACTTGTGGTTATTTTCAGTTAGGAGATGGATCCAAAAATGATATATTGTGATCATTAGAGTTGCATTAAGCTCTCTGAGAATCTGGTATTTCATGATAGGTCCAAGCACATTGATATCTGGTATCATCATTTATGGGTGTGTGTAGAGGAGAATTATATTACTACAATACATTTCAAATGAGGAGCAAGATGTTGTCATCTTGACAAAGGCATTGTTAAGAGGTAATTTTGAATTCCACATGTGCAGGATAGGGGCGGTGAAAAAACCCTTTCTTGCTAAGAGGGAGAGTTAAAAAATGTAGCAAGAAAGGCTCAATTTGTCTTTGGCCTTAGTCAATTTGAGCAAATTGAATTTTCACATCGACATGAAAACTTGGAGGCAGTTAACTAGTGTGATATGGTTCTTTTCACTCAGTTAACTTAGTAAATTCAAGTTAGGGGATTGGAGTCCAGTCATGCATGTGTTGATTGTTAAATTTTAGCAATCTAGTTCAATTATTTTCAGTTGTATTCAGTTAACTAACCTCTAATTATTGATAGAGTAAGTCGAAGGTTAGTTGTGCAGTGGGACAATGGTCTAACTCATATATTTGTCAGTTAACTAATCAATCAACCCAAAATAGTGCATGCATGCATGGAATTCGAATTGCTCAGCTAAAGTGGAGGAGACAAGGCCAGTGTAGCATGAGTTGTATACTAGTTGATTTTGCAGTTATTGCATATAGTCATGAGATCAATTCCTTGGGAATTGCGCAAGGAAATAGGGACATACCTATTGTTCAGGAGCTCAATTTTTTTTCAGATTTTAGCAAGGAAATAGGAGGCTATAGGAGCAAAAAAATGGTCAAGTGTTAGCCAGAGGCTCTCATTCAGCAGTGAGAACAATGATTCTTTTGCAGATTGTGCTCAAAGTTGGAGGAAGCAATTGTACTAGTTTATCAATTCAACTTGTTAATGCAAAGAGGATGAGGGGTCTTTCCCAATTGAGTTCCCCTAGAAATCATTGTGTACTTGTGGTTTTGCTTGTTGCATCTTTATGCATGTTGTTCTAAATTTTGATTTTCATTTTGCAGATCAATAGAGTAGAATTGTGTCTCTTATTTTTCAGTATGAAATCTTAAATAATTGTAATTTCTATCAAATTCCTTCACAAATGACATGTCACTAAAGAAAATTAACATATATCTCATTTTCTTAAAATAAATTATAATAATATGTTGGGGATGGAGAAATCGAACCACCGATGTCATGTGCTCTTTTTTTATAGATAATAATCTTTAAAACATTAGGGAAGAGAGATTTCATTGATCTCCCTAGAATTAAGAAAACGATGTATTTATTAAACAACAGCTCCGTAATTATGCTTGCCATTGCGTATGATTTATTACTCTTAAATGGTGAAGTTTGAGGACGGTTTGCATAATTGATGATGACAAACATTGACTATTTCATTCACAAATGTTTTACAAGGATCTTCGTAATCTCGTGCCCTGCTATCAGCCCAAGAGTGATGTGAGATATCTCGATAATAATGGAGATATGACAATGAGAAGGAACATGGATATGAAGAATCGATTACAAGTCATGTTGAACGTTGTGAAAATCACGTGTTACGAGGAACAATAATATCTATAAATTCACAGCCAGTAGCATCAAAGATAAATTCCAATAATTTTAAATAGAAAAATAATTTTTGAAGTTACACTTTGTTAAATTGAAAAATATTTGACGCGTTTGACTAAATTAATAGGTGGTTAATGGCAGCAAGGATAATAATAATCACTTCAAACCTAAAAAAACACTTGAATTTTTGGAAAATTATATTTCAATTATATGG
>APFE031098843.1:193884-204820 GCA_000404065.3 Pinus taeda
TTTCTTTATTTTGAAGATGGTAATTAACCTAAATTAGATCTTATAAAAGCTTAAGAATTTATTAACATAAAATTAGAGGTTATTATGATGATATATTTATTAAGAATTCAAAAATGCCACTTATGAAAACTAAACTTGGGTGGAGAGGATTAACATTGCTTCTCTCCAGGAAGTAGGTGTGGAAAGGGTAGTTTTTAACCATAGGGGGGAATAGGTATGCATCTTTGAATGTAGTTTAGGTGCTATATTAATCAACATAATCAATGCCTATGCTCTCTTGTGAGATATTTTTCTGGCAAAAAACTTAGATATTCAAAATCTCACTATTTTAGGAGGCTCTCATCTGATCATCAAGCATATGTATTTTAACACAAATTTATCAAATTCCCATCTATTTCTACTTTGGAATGGATCAAGCAATACTATCACAATTTAGATTTAGTGAACTACTATAGTGGAACTTGGAGAAAAAATGACCTCTTTTTCTATTAAGGAGGATAGTCAAACTCATAGGGAATTATTAAAGTTCCTTCCATGTTTTTATGGAGGTGATACTCCTCTTTACACTTAGATTTTATAATTAACTCAAATCATGTTAAAATAATCATTAAGCACATTCTCACCTATGAGTGGCCCAAGTAGCAAATTAGAATAAGAAATAAGTAAAATAGAATTAATAATAATCTCTCAAATGATTCATTCCATCATATCCATCCATTTACACATAATGAGGATGGGACATTTTAATCAATATATTTAGATAATAATAATAAATGGTCTAGGCATTTTAGATATCTTTAAATGATTTTATTCATTCAAAGATCATAAGAGTCATAGGAGAAAATTCACAAGCTCTTATGGTTAATAAAATTTTGTGAAATCACAAATGACATACGCTCCTAAAATGACTATTTGCGAGAGTCAAAAAAATACAAATTAGAATTTAAGTTAGAATTGAGTGTGTGCCTAAAGTGTGTATTAGCGTGGTCACTTTTCACCTTTGTAAAATATTATAGAAAAACACACATACACACATACACATTTATATACATGTCTGCACATGCGTTGAGTCAGAGGGGCAATTGCTTGTAGGGTTTAGGTCAACATGTTGCTTCGGAAAAATGGCAAGCAAGGGGAAAAAGGCCAAATGGCATGAGGATTGTTGACTTGTAAGACTGACTAGTGATGACTGGGACAACCACCATAAAAACTTAAATACAAAGGATAAGTTGGACACTTTTGGTTGGTCCAAAGGGGCAGGGCCAGGCTAGGATCTAATTAACCATAGCCATATTTCACACAACATGAAAAGAGGGAAATCAAAGGTAGAAGAGGAGAACTCATTGGCCACAAGACCAAGTCAACCCTCCAGATGGACAAGTCGGTTAGCCCATGAGTTGTGTCTCTTCGTATGGTTGAACAACTATATATTGGCAACTATGCTCCACATTTTGGAAATCAAATTGATTTATGTGTAAGAAAGAAGAAGAAAAACTAGCGAAATCAAAGAAGAAAAAGAGTGAAGTCAAAGGAGAGAGAAAGTTATGTTTTTTTGCCCTAGTTTATGTTCACATGTGCGAGTTTTCTGAGGCAACTTCTGATGGATTGCAGGTTCGAAATTACAGGGCCGAAATTTCAGGGAGGCTGAAATTTCAAGGATGGACCAAAATTCAAATATTTGGCCAACTTTGACTTTTGTTAACTATGATTTGTTGAACATGGCTTGATGGAGGGCTGACTTGGTTCTATGTAGCAGTCTTGGTCTTGGTCTTGGATATCTCACTTTTATCTGATTCTATAAGAAGAAGAGTTGTTTGGGTTTTCCCCTTGTGGATTTTTCCCTGGCTAAGAGCCTACATCTTTTTGTTCTTTGTCTTTTGTGATCTTCATCTTTTACATTTTGGTAATTGCTTGATGAAAAATAACATAAATTAATATGAAGCCAAAAAACATTCACAAGTAATTATCAAGTTAAAGAGAAATAAACCTAATCTCCATGCCTATTGATTTCTCTCAACATGGTATCAGAGCTAAGGTGAAGGGAAGCTAGACAGTTAGAAGATCACATTTAGTTGGCATTTTGTAAGACACTTCCACAATAGTTACAGTTGAGGGCACTCTATTACAACAATGATTATTGAAGATGTCATTATAGCAGTCATCTTTGGAGAATCATCAACATTCCTAAAAGCAGTCTTGTAACAAGTACATACTCCTTGTCTGCAAGATTGAATCTGTGTAGTAACTATCCAAGAGGACTGAAACCCATATAGATTTTTCTCTAAAGTTGAAAGTAAAGGTGTTTTTGAGAGTGATTGTTAGGCCAAGTCCTAAAGTAGGCTAAGTTGAATCCTAGATGAGAAATCTGAAACTATGAGGAAATATAATTTTGAAGAATGTGAGGGCACATATACATGGCATCTTGTAACCTATTAACATAATCTAAGCGTCTATAATGAATATGGAAGAAAGTTACTCATCTTTTGAAATTCATCCTTTATACAAAGAGTCGAACCTTGTGCTAAACTATGATGGATCATAATCTATAAAAGGAGACCAAAGATTGTATTACTCTCCTATGAAAAAAGGCATCAGAACTATGGAATCATGTGGAGAAAATATGTGTTGTTATCTTCATTCTTTATTTGGAATAAAAGCTCAAACAAAATTTTCATACATCTGAATTCCAAGACTCATCCAAGGAATCCAAATTTCCTTAAGCCTAAGTAGTTCGATGAAGCATTGAATTTGAAGTTTGGAAGAAGGATTTTACATGTACGTTATACACCAAAAACTCACTAAAAAGTGAAGTTTGGAAGTTTTCACCGTAATAATTTGAATCAATCAATGAAGAGCAAAATATGTATATGATAGATCTGAACCGGTCCTAACACTTCGTGAAAGACATTCAAACTCTTGTGGAACAATAATACATATTTGTGTATCTTTGATAAATATCTTCCTCTATTTGAAGTGGACATGGCATATTTCTTGAAGATTGAACCCGTGATTCAATGAGCCGAAGGAAATAATTCACTAAAGTCTATCTATGTGATATTCCTTTGTGATAGAAAAAAGTTGGATTCTTAGTATACCTTTACAAAAAAATGTTATATGTCATTATGAGGAGGATCGCAATCTTGATTATGCAAAATATTTAGAGATATAATATATACCTCATTCATTTAGGTGGCAGTTTGTGCATTGATTGAAGTTTGAAGACCTAAAGAAACAAGTTGAATCTGCTACAAGTGACCTAACAATACAAGTTGATTTCATTAGAAGACATATATGTTATATTATTGCTCAGTGAAAAGATATATTGTTGGCCAAGAGCTTGTGGTATATAGTCTTATAAATAAAACAAAAATATGTGGATCCAAACTGTTGAGGAGCTCAATTATCAATTCAAGAAGCAGTGTTATATCTCCTTGCGGTAAGGATTGTAATTAGGAACATGGAGACTTTGAAGCACATCTCTAAGATACAAATGTATGAAGTAGTAATATTTCCCATAACTTCCTTTTTATACAAGAAAGACAAACCACATCAATAAATCCAAGCTATTTGAAATGAACTAAGATTAAACAACCAACTTAAAAAAAATTCTATGGATGAACGAGTTGAAGCACCTTTGTTAAAGATAAACATATATTAAATAATCTTGGCAATTGAAGAAGAACCAGATCTTTGCAAAGAAGAGACAAGATAAGGTTGCAAAGGTATGTATAATTTTTTTTTTTTGTGCATTTCATGATATGTGTCAAGTTCACTAGCTCATGATGGTCATTTGAAATATACTAAAAGGGTCTGCACAGATATAGACCAAATACAATGACATATGGTTGTTGATATGGTAGCACTCCAAGTATTTAGTTGAATGTAAAGGTTGGGAGATTAAATAGTGTCAGTAGGGTTTTTCAACTAAACCTTTTGCATGCTTTGAAGACCTTGAGAATCTAGGTTTTGTAGAAATTGTAGTTTGTGACATCTTAAAGACTTTTGGCATTTAGGGTTTGTAAATCCTTGCATATTTTGGATCAAGAAGAACCCTAGGAGAAAAACTATATCTATTCATGTTCACTTTTAAATATAGATCTAACCCTTGATGTTTGTGTGAGAATGAGGTTGGTGAATAGGTCCAAGATTAAGAGGGAACTAATGATTCTCAAAAGATAAGTAATGTATATCTCCTTGTTTATTATCTTGTCCTTTTTGTTCTTTCATGGTCTTGTGATAAAGGTTGCAAGTTGAGACAACACTTATATAAAGCTTGAAAGGAAGAAGTGGAAGAATATGACAAAGCATGAAGATTAAGAAGAAGGGAGCAGTTTGAACCTTGCATCAAGGAATTCGATTAGAGGGCAAGAAGTTCACTTACCTTAGATGAAAAGAGGGAGTTGTAAAGACCATGATGGATACAATATTAATTGAACCTTGGTAGAAAACCCAAAGAAGCTTGTGACCAAAAGAGATGATGTTTGATCTAGGGCAATGTCTTTAAGCAAAAGAAATTGAAGGGTTATGATGTTGTTATACGAATAGTTGATTCACTCGTTCCAGGAGCACTTTAATTGATGATTGAAAGCTGAAGAGCATGAAGAAAAACTCGGTTGCAATATGAGGACAGACCATGTGAAGGAATTATGACCTCAAAGGGAGCAAGTAGTAGAATTTGACATGAAGAATACTTTACTAGAGGCTATTTTGATTTGGTAACTTTGATATTGATGAAATGTTTGGGATATGATTTGGCTCCTTGGAATGACATATTGCAAAAGTATGTGTAGAGGCTGGAAAGATAACAGTTGAGATAATATGATGTACCTACATTTTTTTGGTTTAATTCAATTTGGGAGCACATGGATTGAGTGGAAAATATTGATGATGGCTTGGAAAAGCATGAGTGCATAGTTTTGCTATGTAAATAAGAAGGCATGTGCTAGAAACTTTGAGTAATTTTGCCTCCTTGAAGATTATAGATGAACCATTTGATGACAATGTTGCATGAATATTGTAAAGATCCAGGAAGGTCAAAGTTTGATATGATGTCATGTTATTAGGAGATGAGAAGCCCTACAAGCTACTACTAAGATCTCCATGAAAAAATAAGTAGTTGATGAATGAGACAAGTTGAATCATACGGTTATGTCTCCCTAGTTGAGAGGGAGTAAGGATCTCCTCCCTATTTGAGATGGAGTAATGGTGGACAATCTATTCTCCATTTGTCATGCACTAGGGTGGGACTAGCAGTTGTAAATCTAGCGAAGGCATTGGTAGGGAGAGTGGAGGATTGGACAAGCATTTGGGACTAATACTCCTTGAGGATTGGGAATCCCATATAGGAGTAGTCCCGAGGACCGATACTCTTTGAGGATAGTGCAGGGTATCCAAGACAAGAGTAGTCCTGAGGAGGACTGATACTATTTGAGGATTGGGAATCCAATATAAGAATAGTCCTGTAATACCTGGTGAACATCCAGATGGGGTATGTTCCTTGACAGGCAATTGTGGTGGTGTCTAAATAAATGGCCCCCAACATTATGCTCTAATCTTGTGGAGAGTTAGAGATTATCAGTCAAGACCTTGCTAATTTGTAGTTGACAAATATGGTTATGATTATGATGCTTGGTGATGCTTATCAATCTAAACTATTCTTATCAGAATATTTCAATTTGAGAGTACCCTTGTATCCTAATGTGTAATTATGAATACCTCCCTAGTTAAGAGGGAGTGTTGAAAATGTAACTAGGTTTGATCTTCATAATTATCATTGTACTTGTATCTTTATGTATTTCATGCAAAAGAAAAAAGAAGAAAAATAAATTTCATTATTATTATTTTCTAGTCAAAGCATGTTATTCATGCTTCTAGGGTTTATTGAGTCAATAAAAAAAAAATGTCATGAGTCAAAATCACATTTGGACTGTTTGTAAGAAAAAACATATTTTTATTTTGAGTCAAAAGAGTCAATTTTGTCACCACAAGACCAAGTTGGCCCTCCAGATGGACAAGTTGGCCAACCCATAAGTTGTGTCACTTCATATGGTCGAACAACTATATATTGGAAACTATGCTCCACATTTTCACAATCAATTTGATTTATGTGTAAGCAAGAAGAAGAAGAAACACTGAAGTCAAAGGAGAAAGAAAGTTATGTTTTTATTCCCTAGTTCATGTTCACACATGCGAGTTTTCTGAGGCAACTTCTAATGAATTGCAAGTATGAAATTATAGGGCCCCAGATTTCAGGGAGGCCAAAAATTTACGAATGGACCAAAATTCATATATTTGACCAGCTTAAACTTTTGATGACTATGATTTGTTGAAGATAGCTTGATGGAGGGTTGACTTTGGTCTATGTGGCAGTATTGGTCTTGCTCTTAGGACTTGGATAACTCACTTTGATATGATTCTATAAGAAGAGGAGTTGTTTGGGTTTTCCCCTTTTAGGGCTTTTCCCTAGCTTGGAACCTACATCTTTGTGTTCTTTGTCTTTTGTGGTCTTCATGTTTTACATTTTGTAGATTTCTTGATGAAGAATAGTATAAATTAATAATAAGTTGACAATCATTCACAAGTAATTATCAAGTTAAAGAGAAATATACATAATCTTCATGCCTATTAGTTTCTCAACACTTGGAGTAGTCCCCTATGTCCTAGAGTCTGGCTCGGTGGTGGCAGCTGCAAGAGAGAGGTTTGTTTGCAGTTGTCTAAGGTTGGAACATGAGTTATTTCCCTTAACTCACTTGCACATTTTCACTTGAGATAAGTGTCTACTACGAGTTTAATTTACATTGAGTTGTTGTTGCTACTAGTATGATGAAGAAACAATGTGTTGTAGTCATTTACTTATGTTGAAAGGTTATCATTGGATTCATGGTTTTATGCTCTAGCATGCTTCTATAGTATTGAATATGAATATAAAACTCACACCAAACTTGGTAACTATTTGCTCCTGGTGAAATGATATTCATGCACTGCTTGGTTTACCATAAAAGCACCATTATAATATTGAGACTCAACGGTGGCGGGATTTGCTAAGTGCATATGGTGAAATTAATACAGTCGCAGTGCATTCAATTTAGCAGAGGGTTCGTATGGAAAGATCCATTCATCTTCCTTCAAGTCGTCTATGTCACATCTACCTCTTAGGTATCTATTGATGACACATTTTTAATAAATCATTTATTTCTTGACAATTGAAATATAGTAAAGGAACCTAACTTGATGTAAACTATGAAGTGCGAGTGAATCTGTTTGGGAAGATTGGGCCCCTTTGAAATGATCTAATTCAACTTCTCCACTTTGGCATGTTAAGTAAAAGTCATAGTAATGTTTGTTTGGACCTTATTAACTATGATAAAACTTACACCATAATTAGCTGGTTGTTTTCTCACTTTCAATCAATTAGATTCTTTATGTTAGAATAGACGATTATTTTCTATTTCATGGACTCCCCCTTTTAGGAAAATTAAGTTGAGTTATGTCTCATATAGCCTTCCATGCTAATGAGGCTAGAGAATCCAATGGGTGTAAACCACCTGACGTCCAAATTCACTAAATGATCAAGTGCGATCTCTTGAGCTTGTACAATATTGTCTCATAATTTCCTACTATGCCACTGAATCTTTGTCAACCAACCTCACACCCTTGTGTATTGGTAAATTTTCAATAGAATTTGTTGAGAGAAAATGTTTGAAAATCATTATTTCATCAACTAGGTTGCTCTCTTATTAGTCTGCCTATGTGGTTGTCGATGGGACTACAACATTTAAATATGAACATGCTCAAATAGAAACCTGTGACACGGGAGTTGGACACAAGTGATTTCAGTTTTGTAGCTAAGTTGAGGATTTTATATCCATCTCGTTTTCGCCCATTATAGATTGGAATTTACAGTTACTATTTTGTGTGATTCCTTTCACAATATTACCACACTATCAAGTATATACAATGAAATTACTAGTTCCAGTAACAAATGTGGGTTATGTTGCAGGACTAGGGAGCCTACACACATGTTTAAGGAATGGACATATGTATCACCGTTAGAAACATGCAATAATTTCACTTGAATACAACATAGACTAACTACTGCATGTGTTTTGATACTTTAGCATTTACCCCCATTGATCTACACTTTTCGTTGGTTATACTTAGATGCTTTAGTGCTACTTAATATTAGATTTAATATTATTCAAGGTTGGGAGATGCCTCATGCACCCTCCTTTGGCTATTAAAGCTATTTGTACTTTTGAGCCCTGTCGACATATATTAGTCATTCTTGGACACTGATAAAATTCCTAACTTGAATTTCAATTTCAATTATAAGAATCTTATAGTAACAGTCTACACATAGAGAGGCCCACTCTAAGGTCAGTATGATTAAGATCAATGAAAGGAAATCACTCCATGGAAAACAATAAAAGAATAATGTAAGAGATGATTTTGGCAACAACTAGAACTGCTCTAGCCAAGATGGGAGCGTAAATTTTGCAATGATAGAGTTTAGGACCTCTTTGGGCACCTACATTTTGTAGGCAATACTTGGAAAGGGGATGGTTTGAACTTTGTGTCTAAAATCACCAGGTTCAATTTTGTACGACTTCAACCCAAGTTTGGTTGCTTCCATAGAGGTGTCTCATCTATCACTACACAGTGTAGAATATGATATTCATCAAATACAGTAGATTCCTAACAAAATATTTGGTATCTATATGGCCACATTTCAGTAGAGGAATCAAGCCCCTTTAGAAAGAGCATAGCTTGCATTTGTGCGAGGCTTACACTTTTCACTACTTAAAGGAGCATTGCAAATCCATTTTAATCTCATTTGGGAACCGTGTAATCCTTGTTAGGACTCTAGGAGCATAAATTGAGGATTTATTTTGTACCGACTCAAAATGTCTATTAGTTAAGCAAAAAGACAACACATTTTGGAACCTTGGATAAACCCAAACAAAGGTAATTGAGCTTCAGAAATTCAATTAAGAGATAGTGTGATCATCGGGATGATTGATTGTCTCCTCACATATACTTTGGCTTTCCAAGCACATTCTTGATCTGCTCCCTTATGTATATATTGACAATCTTATGTGCAATTTGTTGTTTTTCCATGATATTGGTGTCTAGGATAGAATCTTAAATCACCAAGTCTACCAAACCAAGTATCACAACGAAACTACTTTGCATGGTGAAATATAAACAACAGTAAATCTACTAGTGCACAATATATACACAATTTTGGACATAACCCAATATTTGTTATATTAATCCAACTGAATAATACAATAGTTTAGGGCTCCCTTACCATGGATAATTCCCCTCATACATCCACTAGTACAAGATACAAAATTGGGGCTTGGTGTCAGTCCATCGACAACCAATCCACCCTCAACAGGATACTTTGAGCATTTGGTTGATGTAGCATGCAATCACAACAATTCTCGGTCATACCCTATGTTAGTGGTTGTCAGTCATGTTAGTCACTAATGATCAAATATGCTCTTACAAGGTTTACTAGGGTCTTAAGTCAAAATTTTGTCATTTCAGTGAGTCTTCAAATAAAAATTTGGTCATTCGCTAGTGTGTCTAGGGTTATTTCCACTCTCTCAAGAATTTCATATGTCGGTCACTTTCATCACTCAGTTGAGTCTACCATCATGAAAAAATCATTAACATCACTTCAGTCACATCATCATGGTCTCCATTCAACTTAGTGTCACCATTAGGTCATTAGGGTTAAGGTCACAAAATCAGTCATTACATGTATAAATCTGGCAAATAAGGAGTGGCAATAGGTAAATTTGTTCAATAACACTTGATTTCAAATGTAATTTATGCTTTATATATGTAATAATGTTCCTAAAGTTCTAAAGTTACAAGAAGAGGTCCTAAGGCTACAAAACTAAAAAAGAAAGTGAATTGGTGAGGTGGGCCATCCTACCTCATTAATAACTTAGACACCAAAAGAAAATTATAAAAGTGCATGGAGGATATCATTCACATGCATTTGCACTTGTCTACCATCCTAGCATTGAGCTCCCCACTCTCCTTTCCAAAAAATGGTGATTCCATAGCCTTCACTAGCAAAAATTGGCCCTCATTGCGCACAAAGAACCCACGCTACACACCTAGCACACAGGAGGCCTTCTCTACGCACAGGGCATAGTTGTCCAAAATTGGTGTTTGACCACCAAAATCCATTTTTCAGAGCTCCTCTTCAGTCATTTCATCCTCCAGGCTCTATAACAAGTAAGTTTAATCTTTTTCATGCCCTTCTTGGCCTCATATGTCAAGAAATTGATCAAATACTTATTTTCCTAGGGTTTACATGATTTTCATGGTTTTGATTTTCAAATGATGAATTTTTTCCCTAAACCCTAGATTCCTTGTCCCTACCACCTCTATTTTCACCTAATACACCATCTCCATCCATCACAAAGCCTTATCCCCTAATTTTCTATCATTTTCCTCTAAACCCAAGTCTACCTTATCTCTTTCTAGGGTAGGCCTGTGTTTTGGCATTTTCCACCCCCTCCTTTCACTCTTCTCCCAAAATTCCTTCTTCCCCTACTCACTGTCATTATCCCCTACCCTCCTAAATTTCCTTAAAAATTTAGGCAACTTCTAAGTCCATCATACCACCTCATTCCCTCACAATAGCAAATTTCACTGTTTTTGCTTGCCTTTCACCTAGGCTTTAAAGTATGGAGCATGACTCATCACCACCAGAGAAGAGGAAGTACTGTAGAAATTCTGTAGAATTTTTCTACAAATCAGTCAACTCTGATACCATGTAGAAACTTCCCACCTGTAGATCAACCTGGTAATGCAATGTACTAAAGCAAAACACTTGATCTACTTCTACAAAACATTAAGCGAAAGCATAATCGAATTCATGAGCAACATCAAGTAGAAACATGCATAACTGATC
>APFE031098860.1:0-19840 GCA_000404065.3 Pinus taeda
GTGTCAAGCCACGGATCAAGTGTCGGTAATACCAAGGAGAGAATGAACTGTCAGATCACTACATATCGTGACCGTCAGATTGTAAGTTACAAAATGTACAACGGTAAAGAAACACACTTTACCTAACTCTATATGTAACTCTATACTAGACCAAGTTGAACTTAACTATTTCCTATGTGTCGGAATATCCTAACAATATATACGCTAGTTCGCTTTGGTGAAGTTGCGTATACGCACTGGTTCAACTCTTCCATGGTTTAGAGGTTACAACTGGTTTTGAATAATGATGCAGTGTTCTGGGTTCAGACCTGTGTACTGGTTACAATGATCTATCTGTTCCAGTTGATTTGATAGTTGTATTGCAATAATGATTGATTCTAATGCTTCAATGTTGTTGATGGGTCCAGTATGAAAATTGGATGAAACGAGGCCTTCATATGTATTATTGTGTACCAGGAGCATCCAGTGTGAAAAATTATGAAACGTGGTCCCTGGAAGAAGAATGAATGTCGTAGCCTTTTTTAGGTTGGTGCCTACATACTAGTAAACATATAGGCTAGTACAAGAGCTAGGGGGTTGTAGCTCCCTTCCAGTAGAAGTTGGAGAATAAGAGAAGGTTGTGACCATCTGCACGTAGAAGCCTGCGTACTGGTATAAGTATGCACCAATACAATGTTGTAAATAGATTTTCTTATTATTAAAAGAAGACAGAGATGGAAACAACAGTTAGTTTTCACTCACATTGGGTTTCCACCTTAGATCTTGGTGTTCATGTGTATTGCTTATGTGTGATGGTTCATTCTGTTATTACTACACATGCTTATTGTTTAATGTTTAATAAAGTACTAATGCAAGATCAACATATGATGAATTAACTGAATCATAAGTTCACTAGATGTTACACAAAAATATCGTCACCTTGATTATTTGCAGTCGGTATGGGTCTATCACCACCTATACCAACCTCCTAAGCAAGTCTCAGAGCTCAGCTCTTCAAAACAAGCTTTGGAAATGAGAGAAAGACATCAAAAAAGCAATGTAACCCTGGTTCCGCACTTTCTCTCACTTTTGCTTACGGGCCCGCACCTTTTGTTCAGAGTACCTCCATACTTATACGCTCTGTATGTAAAGGGGAGGGTGCGTACCCCTGTGAAAGTAAAAAGGCGCAATTTTTATCTTTAAAAACTCACTTTGGGTTAATTCTAGAGGTTTCTAGAAGGAATTTTGACGTGGATTGTTCGCTCCAAAATGGTTCATGCATCCCATAAGAGAAGGAGTTAATCCCTTGTTAGGAGGAGTTATCCCTTTGAAGGAGGATTCTATCCCTTTGAAGGAGGACCTAGTAACTTCCCTCCATTGCACTATAAATTGAGGCATTGGGTTAGTGGTTGGGGAGGTTAGAAGCTGAACTTTTGAGGGTAAATGCTAGTGAAATCAAGACTCCCTATTTGAGCTTAAGAGGAGAGATCGCATACCTTTTTGGCTTCATTAGGGAGTGAGTGAAGCTCGTCAAAGTAGAGGAGACTTCTTGTTGGACCCTGGGAGGAGCTTGTACAGCGTCAAGGCGAAAGTTGTAAAGTTCTTCTTCTTTTGAATTAATACAATCAAGCTCATTTTTCTCAACAAGTATCTTATGTTATTTGTTTCATGGACTCCTTGACTTTCATGTTAAATATGTTTTATAATACTGGTTATTCAGGTGTTATTTTATCGTTTGCCTTGTTTGTGTTTGCAGGTTTGCGACAAAGGAACTTACTTGGATCAAAGGAGCGAAGGCATCCCCAAACTTGCGTTGGACATGAGGTAGGCCTTAAACACATTTGTTTGCCATTATTTATAAAGCGCATTTAGAGAAAGATAGTGTCTGGTTGGTTTGTTTGTCATTAGGTCTTCATTAGATTCTAGGAAGGTCTATCTTGTCCGCAAGATCGACTCATTCCGCGTGACATCAATCTAACAATGATGTTGAAGAATTGACAATGGGTGACTCTGGTAAAGCTCTGTGATATCCATGGTTTTATGAAGCACCCTGGATCAAATTGCAGCTTTAGTTAATGTCATTGAAGCAAACACTCGAATCTAAGTGTGCTTTAATATTGGTCTTTGTTGGGGAAGCATCCATTGCATAGAGGGTTTTCTGTGGAGCTATGATCTTGACACTCTAAGCATCGGTGTAGTGAGAGTTAAATTTTTATTTTCAATCCATTTTTACACAGTTGTTACTGATGAAAAAATTACTTGAATTGATTATTATCATGCCACTCGTAATTAAAAATTATGAATTGATATAAAGTTCTATAATATGTTAAATATTTTTACTTTTGTGTCTAATTAAATATGGTTAAATTTAAATGCTAAAATTATATATTTTTAACCACATATGGGGAGCGCTTTCAAGTTTCATTATTATTTATAAAAATTACATTCAAGTTTGTTTAAATGGTATTCATTATCAATAAATTTCATTATCCTTTCATGTTTAAGATGGAGGCACACCTATATTTATATTGGTATGTTGTTTAATATTACGAAAAAAATTGTATTTTTTTCCATCTTAAATATGGATTTGATAAGTTATATATATGGAGAATTGTAGTTTCATCTTAAGTTTATGAAGTATTGAGAGTTCAAATCTATTTAAGCTTTGCAACCAAATGTTTGATCTTTCAAGGAACTTGATTGATAGATTTCAAGTTATTTCAAAGAACTTGATAGATCCCAAGTTAAGATAAATATATGGTGGGTTTTAATTAAAAGCGTAATAAAAAATCATCTCAATCTGTTATTGATATTCACTTGATATTACAATCTAGTAGGAAAAATTATGTAAATCTGTAAATCTTTTAGTCATTATTAATATAGAGCTCTCTCTCTCTCTCTCTCTCTCTCTCTCTCTCTATATATATATATATATATAACATAAAATAAAAACATATTTCAATGTCCATATTAACATAATTTATATAGACTTTACAATTAAAAATAAAACAACCATTTTTTTTTCCCTTTCAAGTCTAAGAAAGATGTATATCTCATTTACTTTAAAAAAATGTTTCAATATAAATATTTAATAATTAAAAATAAAAGAGTCATATATTTTCACTTTTATGTATAATTATTTTACTTTTAAAAAATATTTCAGTATAAACATTTAATAATTTTTTTGAATATCTATTTTATTAATATATCTTATATCAACTTTTATATATATATGTGATGTATACCAAGTGAAAAAGTGTTTCAAAATAAGAAGAGATCTATCATTTATTCAATTTTTAATATTGAAGTTGATATGTAGCATAAAAAAAATGAATAATAATACAAATGATATGTTGTGTGTGTAAAATATAGATTATAAGAACAATATTTCAATCTTTATGTTAAATAAAATATTTCAATGTTATATATATATATTAAATAAGATAATTTTAAGAACAAACATTTGAAAGAAAAAAAAAATTGATTTCTTCCTAATAAGAGGGATATTTGCCATTCATTCAATTTTTAATATGAAATTGATATGTGGAATTCAATAATAATAATAATAATAATATGAAAGAATTGTGTACTTTGGAAAATATTAATGTGTAAAATGTAGGCTATAAAAAAATACTTCAATGTTTATTTTGAGTAAAATATTCTAATTTCTTTATATAATATATACATAGTTGGCAATAAAATGTTTTACTCAACATGACCATCGAAGTGTTCTGATTTAAAAAACAATTGAATTAGAACACTTTGATGGTCATGTTGAGTAAAAGGTTTCAATGGAAACTATGTATATATTATATATGTTGAATTTTGAAGTGCAATAAATACAAACACTAGTTTCCAAAATATCCATAATTACTTCTAATGATGTAGATATTCTTTTAGCAATTCATGTTTATCATTAAGTAATTACACTTCTGGAATGTGTGTGTCCCTTCATTGGCGCTGACTTGACTTGAGGGAGGGCCGACTTGACAAGTTTGGAGACAAACATTCAAAATTCAAATTTTGAAATTTTCTCTTGTGATACTAACATGAAGAACATGTCTTATAATAATTCTTTCATGGGCTAAACAAATGAAAATGACATGAAGAACATGTCTTACAAAATCATTATGTATTTCAAGGGAAACAATATAAGCTATGAAGATCAGCCATAACTACAAAATTCAACACTCCCTCTTAACTAAGGAGGTATTCATAATGACTAGACAAATGTTCCTTTGTTGACAAATTTCTCAAAGAAAATGTTATATCAAATCATCATGATTATTCAATCACCATAATTGGATCAACAAATTGTGACAGATGGTGAAGCGATAACATCAATCAATTACCATACTTTGGTCAAATATCTTTGAAACATGGTAAATCAACAACATCAGCTAGTGACCATAATTTAGGTATATCTAACACATGGTATACAGACCAGTCTTGGTTCACCATCATTCGGGTCAGTATATTTGAAACATAGTGAATCTCTAAAGGCCACACTCTATCTGATTAATTCAGGGCCTAATGATAAATGGGCGTGATGCTCGAGGACCAATCTTCTTAATTCGGGTCAACATACTTGACACAGGAAGAATCACAGTCCTTTGCCATACCATTTTCCATAAATCGAGTCAATATACTTGACATGGGGAGAATGTTAGTCCATGGCACTATCTCATCAACGCTCCTCACCCAGAGAGGTATTCTCAACAAATCCAAGTTGTCCTTGAAGTATACAAGCTTCGCTATGGACAGAGTCTTTGTAAGAATATATGCAATATGATCATGAGCAGAAATATATTGGAGCTTCACTACTCCCTTCTACACCATGTCATAGATGAAGTGGTACTTGATCTCGATGTGCTTTGAATTGTCATGGAAAACTGGATTTTTCTGTAATCTTTACATATTTCAAATTGTCACAATATATCACGTTCAGTTCCAACGCCTTATTAAATAGAATTTCAAGTAACTTCTGAAGCCACACTACTTCACAAATTGCTAAATTAGCTACAATATACTCTTCCTCGACAACGTTGACTGCAACATATGTTTTCTTCTTGCTCATCCACGAAATCATGGTGAAGCCCAAACTAAAGCAACCTTTGGATGTACTCTTTCTGTCTTCCCTGTTCCATCTGCATTTGTATATCCCTGTACTTGTATATCACTATTTGAGACATATCTTAAACCACTATAATCAACTATACCACACAAATATCTCAATACATGCTTTGCTACAATCCAATGATCATGTATTGGTTCCATTTGGAACTGGTTGAAGGTGTTCACTATAAAGAAAATGGTTGGCTTGGTATTACACAAATACATCAGTGAGCCAATCAACTTCCAGTACATGGATGGATCTACTAGATACGACTCAGAGTCTCTCAACTTTCTTATATTTGTCACTATGGGAGTTGTCCGATTTACAATCCATCATTCTAAGCTTCCACATGATATTGATAATATACTTTCCTTGACCAAGGAATATTTCACTAGGATTATGCCATACTTCTAGCCCCAAATAGTAGTGCATCAAACAAATATCATTTAGTTTGAATTTATAAGATAACTCTCTCTTACATCAAATAATGAGATGCTCTACACTTGTCAGAAATAAGTCATCAACATACAATAATAAAATTATAGGTTCATTCTTCTCAACCTTGATATATAGATTTGGATCAACATCAATTTTGGAGAAATTGAGTCTTGTCAGGTATCTATCAATTTAAGAATACTAGGATTTAGGTGTTTTCTTTAGGCCATATAAGGATTTCTTCAATATGTAAATGTGAGACTCTTTTCCATGAACCTAAACACCTTGAGCTTGTTCTATGTACACTTCTTCCTCAATCACACATTGAGGAAATCAATATTTACATCCATCTGATGTAAATTCCAACCCATATAAGAAGAAATAGAAACAATAGATCTAATAGTAGTGTACTTGGAAACTGGAGAAAATTAAGTCTCATCGTAATCCTCTCCCTCTTTTTGGGAGAACCCTCTAGCCATGATTCTCGCTTTTTATTTGTAAATATTTCCATCCACTACATGCTTCATCTTATATATCTATTTGGAGGTTACCACTCACTTCCTTTAGGTCTAGGCACAATTTCCCATACATTATTTTTCATAATTGATTGGTATTCTTCTAACACTGCATCCTTACAAACTTTATGGCTAGTTGCTTCTTCACAGGTGGTGGAAGGTTCAAAATCAATGGGATTATTCATCAATGTTGCATTTCTAGAATACCTATCCAGTCTCTTTCTTTCCCTGAAGATGCCACATGTTGTTGCATGTCCTTTTTCTTCCTACAAGGTAGATCTAAGCCAAGTTGGTCTCTTCCCGATTTCAGGAACAACAACTAGGTCCACTACTTCGCTAGGCCCTTCTAGCTCTTCTTAATGATCTATGAGATGTTTTGAAGGATTGGATGGACTTGAACCTTCTTACATGGGAGCTTCGTGTTCTTCCTCATCACTAGAGTCCATGGGAACTCCTTAGATTTCCAATAGGAAACATTCTCATCAAAGGTCACATGTAACAACCCTGGTGAAAAGTTCATGTAATAAAAGTTAATAAAGGCAAAATAAGACCACGGTTAAGGGACACTTATTCCAAGCTCAATGTTGGGAAAAGATATCCTAGTGGGCATCACTGAATGTGCGTTTTGGCTAAGGAAAATTGGCAAAGGATAAGGCAAAGGCATTAAAAGGAAAAAAAAGCATTTTTGGCAAATTTATTTATGAAATAAAGGAAATTAGGAGAAAAGTAAGGTGAAAGGTCAAAGGTTGCATGTGAGGATGAAATTAAGGAAAATAATGGAAAATGAAGAAATTAGAGGCCTCATTAATAAAAAGGCTTATGAGGATCAGTGGGAAAACTTTTTCTAAACTTTTGTCAGTTCAATTTTGGAGCTCTCTCATTATTTTCTCTCTCTCTCAAGGAAAGGAAGGCATGATCAAGCAACTTCAGCAGGAATACTTATAGGTAACCTTTTGCATGTGTGATTTCCTAGCTGGTTTGAACATGCATGGATTTGCATGTTGGTGTATGTTTCTCTTGTTGTCGGTGGCATGATTTTGTTGGGTTATGACAATGGTTTTCATCTTAGCCTTGCCTTTTTTTGGATGCCATGGTATGTTGGGATGTTTATCTTGGTTTTGAGCTTTGGTTTTCCGGATGGATTTCAAAATCTGGGGCAAAGGTGGTCTCAAGTTTCATTCCCAAAGGCCTAGGAATCCCTTGACCAGTTTTGGCAGGACACATGGTAAATCCTGAGGGAGAAATCTCACTTTAGGGCTTAGTGATCCAAGTTTGGATTACAGTAAATCCTGAGAGACTGGTCTCAGTTCAGGGCCTAATGATCCAAGATTTGATTACGGTAAAGACTGAGAGACAAGGATATGGAAAATCCCTCAAGAATAGTGATGGATTCCGGATGGCATTCCAAGTTCGGTTAGGTTATGATCAGAGCACCGATTTTGGTGTGATCGCGGTTTGATGACAGTGGAGGTGGTTTAACCTCTGGATTCCCTTGGTTGTTCTTGGATTGGTTTTTCTATGAGATCGCACATTCATGCTTGGGATAATTCATGGGGGTGATTGGATGAAAGAGATATTTGGTTCAACCATGTCTATGGTTGGGTGGTACGTGGAAGTCCTGAACCTAGTCGGATTTGCCTATGATTAATAAAAGCTAAGTTCTCTTAGTTTTGTACTTTCTTATATATGGATTTAATGGCTATCATATCTCTGATATTTATATGGTTTAACACTGGTTATAAGCATGGTTAAATGACTGGTTCATGTCATGGTTATTTCATGTATTTACTTGTAATTGTTAAATGGATGGATGCAAGACCTAATTGATGATATGACAATTCAATGGAGAAGAAGGTGACACTTCTGGTTATGTTTCATAAGTTCTTTCAATCATTTATGCTCTATCTTATATCCTAGACGTGTAGATTGCATTAATTCCAAGTGCTAAATATTTATGTTATCCATGAAACCGTTCATAAGAAATCTGAATGGTTGCAGGTAAGTTTGATTAAATTCCACCCCTGTGCTAGTTAAAGGAGGGGATGTACACTGACCTGAATTTCCTATAAATCTAGAATACTTGGAAGTTGAGTTTTTCCTATGGTCAGTCTTTGGTTATGGACTGGATAAGGTTGCACCAGAGCTCGTAAGCGGTGGACCACCTCCCATAGGCGAACAAAAGGCTAACCTCGATCCATTCCTCCTAGAGGTCATCAAGGAATTTGTTGACCAGGAAGTTGGTCACCTCAGGTAATCTCATGAGTGCCTCTGTTATTATAGTTTGCTCTCAGAATTGCTATTTTTATTTATTTTTAATCCAGAGGAATTGTTATCTAGATGGATCTTGTTGACCCAGATGGATTCTAACTACTACCGCTATAAATTTTACATTAAATTAGTATCTATAAAAACATAATATTTGTACTAATTCTTCAATGTATCCAACGCAGGGATTTGAAGCAAACTGTGCCCGGATTTCCTAGACCCCAACTGATCTGAGTGCTTCAAATTTTTCCAAAACCATCAACGTTGTATTGAATACCATTTTGTCGCCTCCTTTTAATCCATACGCTAATAGTCTCAATTATCTACTTGCAAGTTATTTGATTCCCTATGTCGAACTCACTATCTATGTCGGCGCTAATGCTTAGCTTAAACACCCCACTGCCAAGTGGGTAAATCACTGCTACGTTTTGTTTTGCATTACCAACGAATGAAGAGATATAAAATATTGTTAGATTTTTTCTGGATATTTTGGAATTTGGCAGATTTAAGCCATATTCTAGAATCTAGGTCAATTAAGGATGGAAAATTCTGGAATCGGACAAGCATAAGCGAAGTCAAATAATTATTATCTGAAATCCTATTGTTGTATTTGTTTTGTTGCATATTCTACGAATATACATTTGGTAGTATGGCTTCTTGGAGTGGAATCGGGATAGGACGCGGTTATCCGTGTTTTATTGTTTAAACAAAAGGATGACTGGGTGGTGCCATACCCATACAAAGTCTCAGATTTCACATTGCGGCTCTCAAATTTGAGGAATACTCTAGGACACACAAGAATTGCCGACCAAGGATTGATTCCAGGATACATTCTTGCAAGCGATAAATACTTTGTTGCATATGCATGCACTACTGCCCAGATTTTGAAGATAGTCTACGCATCGGGTAACGAATCATCTTCTAGAGGATTCTACCCTCGTGGTGGTGATGGATGTTTTGCATGCCAATATCTCTCCAAACCATGATCCTAAAATGAGTGACTCAAAGGTGATTTTAGATTGAGTACAACAAAAGTCTTCTTTTGGACCACCTTACCTCACATTTTGGATGAAACTTATCAGAAATTTGTTGAATTCCTATAAAGAACAGAATCAAGAGGCAGATCGATTATCAAATATGGGATGCTACTGCTTGCCTGGAAAGCTCTTCTACCAACCCCACATTAATGATACTCTCTACAGCTCAGGGAGTATCCATTTCTAATGGTATGTACAGGGTTGTTCTTTGCAATCTCGCTGTTTTTTTTGTAATTGTTTGTACCTGTCATGTATTTTTCATATCTTCAAGATGAATATTCAGAACAGTCTAGAAAATCTGTTGTGAAGAATAGGCTCTAAAGAAATGTTTTTTGTAAGTTGATATAGTATTTCAGAACAGGTAGAAGAACACAAAGTTGTAGTAGTAAAAGTTTCTCTACTTTCTGAGTTTTTTGAGACTTTATATGTGACACAGAGATGCAAGGTCATGAGATATGATTTCTAGAAAATGTTTGATGGTTTTTTCTCTTATAAAAAAATGTAAGATCATTTTTTTCTCTTATAAAAAAGATGAATATTTAGAACAATCTAGAAAATCTGCTCTAAAGAAAAGTTTTTTGTAAGTTGATATAGTATTTCAGAACAGTTGGAAGAACACAGAGTTGTAGTAGTAAAAGTTTCTTTACTTTCTGAGTTTCTTTGAGACTTTATATGTGACACAGAGATGCAAGGTCATGAGATATGATTTCTAGAAAATGTTTGATGTTTTTTTTCTCTTATAAAAAAAAGTAAGATCGTTTTGTTCTCTTATAAAAAAAAGGAAGTTGTAGACAATCCATCGTAAATCGAGTCGTCAATATAATCACTCTCTACAGGCTGTTGCAATTTTTGAGACTGAACTCAGAATCCCCTGTTGGAATTTTTGGGACAAAACTCAGAATCCCCTTTGTTATGTTTTACACTTCTAATTCACCATAGTATTAAAATATCTCTTCCAATTTGAGACTGGGTATTGGCTATATATGGTATAGTTTCTGCATTTGGCATTTGTTCATGCATCTGTCACGATTTGGAATTTTCTCTGGAAATAGGCTCTAAATATTTCATGAGCGACTCCTCACTTTATTGCATTCATCTTGGGAATTGGATCACATTATGATGAAGAGGTTGACATAATTGTTGAACCCACGTAGATCCATTCAAATTAAGACACAAATTATTGAAGTCACAATGGTAGTAGTATGGATACTAATTTAAAATTTAGGGAGGAGATTATTTTATGAATTGATTGCTCCAACGGTAGCCGAAGACTCCAATGGAGGCTTCTTAAATGTTATTATATGTCCATAAAATAAATTTATTGTATGCTAACATATAGATAATGCATGAAGTACCAACGAAGCTCTGTATTGTTTTTGCACCAAGTTGCGAGTATCACAGCCTTCAATGATCTCTCTTGAAGACATAGCCAGTTAGGAAAGTATGTTGAAGGTTTCTAAGGCCAAACATATCAATAAAATTAAGTGAAATATATGTGATATCAACAATGAAATATCTCGGCTCTTTGACTTTGGATATTGGTCCTATGTCGGAGAAGACTCCTTTAAGACCTTTTTGAGACCCTTTCAACACAAGGAGGTATGGACTAATTATCCAGTTGCATGTTTTGATGGGGCATATACTTATAGGGTCTGTGGCAGTGGGGCTTTTTTAGTCCTTTCAACACAAGGAAGTATGGACTAATCATCTAGTTGTATGTTTTTATGGGGGCATACACTTATAGGGCTTGTGGCGGTGGGGCTTTTTTTAGTTCTAAAGACATGTAGCTATTTTTATTTATGGTGGAATGGTGACTTTGGGTCTAACAATAGAGCAGAGCTTATAGCTCTTTGGGGCTCTTCTATCTTCTCATTGGCTAGCAAAAAAGAACTTATATGCTTTTGGTGAGTCAAAGATGATTTTAAATAGGGTACAACAAAAGTCTTCTTTTGGACCACCTTCCCTCACATTTTGGATGAAACGTATCAGAAATTTGTTGAATTCTTGTAAAGAACAGAATCAAGAGGCAGATCGGTTATCAAATATGGGATGTTACTGCTTGCCTGGAAAGCTCTTCTACCAAGCCCACAAAAACGGTAGTATCTACAGCTCGGGAGTATCCATTTCTAATGGTTTGTACAGGACTGTTCTCTGCAATCTGGCTGTTTTTTTTTGTAATTGTCCTTACCTGTCATGTCTTTTTCATATCTTCAAGATGAATATTTAGAGCAATCAAGAATATCTCTTGTGAAGAATAGGCTCTAAAGAAATTTTTTTCTGTAAGTTGATATAGTATTTCAGAACAGTTGGAAGAACACAGAGTTGTAGTAGTAAAAGTTTCTTTACTTTGTGAGTTTTTTTGATACTTTATATGTGACACAGAGATGAAAGGTCATGAGATATGATTTCTAGAAAATGTTTGATGTTTTTTTTCTCTTATAAAAAAAGGTAAGATCGTTTTTAGATTTTCCCACTCCCATGTCACAATTGTTTTTCAATTTATGGCTTATAGCGTTTCCTTTGCAATATCTGGTGCAAATGCTAGTAATAGCATTGTCAGTAGAAAACTATGAGAAATATGTATGTGTTTAAAAATAAAAAATAAAATAATGTTTTACTACAATTATGACATTATCAATTAACTTATTTTTTCCAAATATTTTATTTATAAATTATATAAACTATTTTTTTTATATTCATAACCACAAAAAGTATTTACACATACAACTTTTAATTAAAATGAAATATTTACTTGAAAATTTAACTTTTTCCACATATAAATAAAATACAAAACAAACCCAAAAAAACATTATTTATGTTAATACAAATTACGAGATAAAACATTAAATTAAATATATTTTGATATTAAAAAATATTTAAAAAATAAATAAAATAGACTCATAGCTTCGAGTGAAGGCATATATTAATTTGAAAAAAAAAAAAATTGAAATATCTTTGAGAAAACAATGAATTAAATAAAATTCAAAAGCGTGAGTAATGTGTTCCAGGATGATTCTGGAGGGACTTCACAAATATCTTTGAAAAAACAATGATTTAATTAAAATTCAAAAGTGTTCTTAAAAGCGTGGTGATGAAAAAGCAATGATTTAATTAAAATTCAAAAGCATTATTAAAAGCGTGAGTGATGCCTTCTAGGATGATTCTAGAGGGACTCTGCGAATTATGAATTATGAATCCGTTGGAGGTCGGTGAAAGAAGCTCTGTATATATAAACATTTATCTTCCTCCTCCTTTCATCATCTGGACTGCACGGATATGTCTGTGATTGCTGGTTTGTTTCTGTTTGGATGGTCTCGGTGAGTCTGAGTCGGTGTAGGTATGTGTTTGAGTCAGAGTCTGAGTCTGGTTGAGTCTCAGTTAGTGTTGTCAATGCTTGATGGAGGAGGAGGATGGAATAGATTACAGGCACTTGGATCATATTTTTGCAAGGGAGACGCCTGCATCATTCTTGGAAGGTGCAAACATCTTTCAGAGAAAAAAAATAAAAATAAATAAATAAATAAATAAAAATTGTTCAATGGTTGTTGGGTGAGTGAGCTCTCTCAGCTTTTTTGCCCATAGAGATAAATCATATCTCAGTATTAATATAAATGAATGATCTCTCTGCACTAGTGTACTTTCTTTTCATTCTAGCATTTCCTCTTATCTCTGTTCTGCGCTGGTTTTACTCATTATTTTGTCTTATTTCAACTCTTCAGCCATAAAATCCTAATTTATGGAAAAACAGAAGGATAAGGGCATTGTTGTTGCTATACTTCAAACCGTCAAGGGACGAAAAGAGGGACGAAAAGATGGAATCCAGGTATCTATTAATGGATTTGTTTCTAGTGGATGCATTAAGTAGATGAACCCGCGTTTCTTTCACTCATTGTATTGGTTCCACACACATCTATTATCTCTGTTTTTGCCGTTTAGTTCATTAGGATTAAAAAACCATTTAACTGGCATTTCCAACATTGCTTAGAATATAGGCTAAAACCATGGATCGGTAATGGCTAGATTCTCATTAATTGGTTTAAGAGGGCTATGTATGGATGGGGCTCTGGCTCTGGCTTAACGAGCTTGACCCTAGTTTATGTATCTGCCCTGTTTATTAAATTTGTATCATTAATCACTGTAACCCTTGTATCGCTGCCTCTGGCTCTCCCACACTAATTGAATTTATCCCTTGTATCGTTGCCTCTGGCTCTCCCACATTAATTCAATTTATCCTTTATGCCTTGGACATGGTTACCCTGTCGCTGCCTTTAGCTATCTCCTGGATTTATTAAGGAGATTACCCTGCTTATATTTTTCACTGCATTGCTTATTGACTCAACCCACATTTAGAGAATGGTTAAAACCATGCCGTAAACTTAAAATCTATAGATCTCTCACTCTCATCAGGGTTCTCCCTAGCTTCCTGATAAAGGGCTATAAAATCTGCAGATGTGTTGAGATGAATTTACAAATCTTTATTGTATATTATTAATTAGTTGAGGTGGGTAACTCTGTTTCTTGCTAATTTCCTTAACATAGAGTTTAGTGTGCCCAACCTGAGGTGGGTAACTGCATTTCTTGGCAATTTCGTTAGCATAGAGTGTAGTGTGCGAGTGTAGTGCGCGCAACCTGAGGTGGGTAACTGCATTTCTTGGCAATTTCGTTAGCATAGAGTGTAGTGTGCGAGTGTAGTGCGCGCAACCTGAGGTGGACAACTGTGTTATATCTTTATTGTATATTATTAATTAGTTGAGGTGGGTAAGTCTGTTTCTTGCTAATTTCCTTAGCATAGAATTGAGTGTAACTGCATTTCTTGGCAATTTCGTTAACAGTAGCGTGCGCAACCTGAGGTGGATAACTGTGTTTCTTGTTAATTTCCTTAGCGGCGTTGGGAAGCGGCCAATGGATGCCTCAATGCCCTGCTGGTGCAAGAATATTTTGGTAATTTTGTTAGCATAGAGTGTAGTGTGCGCAACCTCAAGTGGGTAACTGTGTTTTTTGGTAATTTCCTTAGCGGTGTTGAGAAGCCGCCAATGGATGCCTCAATGCCCGGCCAATGCGAACCAAGAAGCAGGGAAGAGAATTATCATCCAGAATATTTGAATATTTTAACCCACTTGAGCATATACTTATCTTCATCATTTAGCAAGATCGTGTAGGAACCTTCACGAGCATGTAGGAACCTTCACAATGCAGAGATGTAACAAATACGTCATCCATTAGATGTGTTATTAGTCCAGTGAAATCATAATTTTTTAGGTTTCCAAAGCAAATGCAAATTTGTTTTGCTTAACGTAGAAAGAGTGAAATCTTATGATGAAGAGAGCAACCGGAGGCAATGAGCAATCAAATATTCCATGTAGGTCACATGAAATGAAATGATCTTTTAGCTTATTTTTTGAGAGTATATTACCAGGTACATATACTCATCGTGTCCCCATGGCATAAGAACGTTATCTTCGGAGTACACCCTGTATTTTGGGTTGTGAAAATATGGATTTTCCTTGGAAAGCCACACACAACAATATCATAAACTTTGCGGTGGACCCAGAACAATGTTTTAGAAAAATATCATGTTGCAAAATGAAGAGAGAAGCTAGATATAGATTACATTGTGGTGAACAATGGTTTCACTGAAAGTTCATCCCAAAAGAGAAGTATCACCTGTATAAATTCAGATAACATAAGTTTTTTTTGTTAGACATTATTAACAACCAATCCAGTTCATTCCCACAAGAATCCAGCATCTGCCAATTATAACTAGAAATATCATGTAGGACTCCTTAGTTAAGCTAAATGCATTCCATTTAATTTTGTATTGGGAAAGCTTAAATAAACTCTGACCTACAACTTCCCATTGAGGCTCCCCTCCAATCGGAGGGTATATCGCATCTAAGCGGTTCGATCATCTCCACTGTGCATCCAACGGTCAAACCTCACGCTCAACACCCGGATTTCAGGGCTCCAATCCTTACCCCTATATATATTTGTCTATGTTTTGGCATCGTAAGTTCAAATAGTTTTCCTTCTTCGGAGGAATCGACAGGAGTTCTCTTTTCTCTCTACAGGATTCGAAAACGGGTGGATCTCAGATATAGGAATAGAAATAACTTTAGTCGTCTCAGAAGAGTTCGATCGAATACTATGGCGGTGAAATTAACCGAAGAGCAGATTTCTGAGTTCAAGTAGGCGTTCAGCCTCTTTGACAAGGATGGCAATGGTAAGTGATTTAATTTATTCGAGCGTTTAGGGTTTGATGTGTTCCTTTACATGCAAGTAACTACGCAATGATCAAGATCCATATCTCTGACCATATGCAGTCGGAATGTTGCTGAGACTTGCACATTTTTCACTAATTAAGTACCGCAATTCTTCTCTATTCCTCTTCGATTTTTCTTTAAAACTCTAGTATTCGACTTAGTCCAGTCAATTTGACAAAATAAAGAGATATTTAAGGGAGAAAAGAAAGGGATTTCATGCAGAGAGAATAATTCATAGTAACTCATAGTTTCCCAGGGTGTTCGGGTGTTCGAGAGGAGGATGAATAATTCAACAATTATATTAATGCACCCAACTCCTCTCCCGGCGCGATCTGAAGTAACTATTTCAATTCAATTCAGTGAATTCGAACTTTGTACCGCTCTGTACATCAGTTGATTTGAAATATTCAAAATAATATTGATCTCAGATATCCCCGCATGAATTGACTATTTCAGTTCAGCAAATTCAAACTCTGTACCCTCTGTACAACAGTCTATTTGAAATATTGAAAATAATATTGATCTCAGATATCCCCACCGCATGTGATGTGATTTGATTGATAGTCTATCCCTAAACTGATATAAGCTATAAAGTGCTAACTTCTTCCCTATGAAATGCACATGCAGACCATGTCACTATCTCCCCTGTAATTTGTAGGGATTTAGGATTGAAGTTGACGTGTCAATCAAAATCAAAAAAATATCAGAGCAAGCTGGGATCATGGGAGCGACATCTTTAATGAACAAATCCAACTTTTCATTTTCTATTTCTAGTTTATTGTATGCAGCGTGATAAACTATTATATCACACTCAGAACTTTCCCAGTCTGGCAAACGGTGCAGTATGACATGTTAGTTTAGTCAACCAATTGTTGGGTTTTGTGCTTCTGCACAGTTTCCGTCCCTTCACTTTTACTGCATTTGTCATGTCTGCTCAGTTAAAATCCAGAGCTAATGCCCATATAGCTATCCAACAGAATACATGGCTTTGTTGCTTTTAACTACTATTATTATTATTGAAAAGAATATATTTTAGTTTGCTAATTATATTATGGATTGTGATTCTAATAAATAAGAAAAGAAATTCCAAATTCATCTATTTAATTATTTAATTCTTACACCTGCACACCATCATATGCATTAATTATATATTTATATATATTCTCAATGATATATTATCTCTATATTAACTCTACTCTCCCATCTTTATGGAATTTTGTTTTTGTTTTTAACTCATTAATTCTGGATCACTATAAAAGCCTGCATATAATGTGATGCCTCAGCGTCCAGTGTTTTAATCCCGGATCACTGTAGAAACCTGCAGGCTATATTCAGGAAGATTCCAAAGGATAGGTAACTGTCGTGAAGCCTAACATAAAACAACTTTTTAATTTTATCGGAGCTTTAGTTGTTATAATTTTTCTTTTACCTTAACTAAAAAATTCACTTCACTATCCAGTTCAGACTATAGTGGAATAGTAGAATTAAGGAAGCACAGCCCTGTTTTGTTTGGTTTTGATGCCATGACGCTGTAATTTCTTATTATTATTCTACTAAAAACTGGATTTGCTCAATGCTATCAGTGGCATCATGTCTCACTCATCACTATGAGTAAGAAAAACCATCACACCTCACTGATTATTGTGACTAAATAAAAATGAAACTGTAAATAAAAATGAACATCACAGTTTGATAGACAACACAGTTTCTTGTCCTCTGGTTTCCATGTTTCCTTTCTAGGCTTATCTTTTGAAAATTTGATTCATGTGCCTTCATGTGCCTTATCATTTCAAAACCTGTTCCAAATTTAATCTATGCTCAACATAAGTCAATGGCTAAATGTGCTTAACTTTGAACAAATTTTCTTGTAATGGTCAAAAGTGTTTGACTTTGAAGTACTTTTCTTTTTCTCCCTTTGACAAGAAGTCAATGACGAAGTGGAATTAAGGAAGCATGACCATGTCTTGTTTGGTTTTAACGCCATACCTTTCTTTTTGAAACTGTAATTTCTTATTATTTTCTAGTTTCTACTTCAGAATGATTGCTTCCCATTTTTATTTTCTCGTTTCTACTTCAAAATGATTGCTCCCCATTTGACAGACAACACAGTTTCTTGTCCTCTGGTTTTCATGTGTCCTTTCTAGGCTTATCTTTTGAAAATTTGATTCATGTGTCTTATCATTTCAAAACCTGCTCCAAATTTAATCTATGCTCAACCTAAGTCAATGGCTAAATGTGCTTAACTTTGAACAAATTTTCTTGTAATAGTCAAACGTGTTTGAATATGAAGTACTTTTCTTCTTCTCCTTTTTACAAGAAGTAAATGACGAAGTGGAATTAAGGAAGCACAACCATGTTTTGTTTGGTTTTGACGCCATATTTTTCTTTTTGAAACTTTAATTTCTTATTATTTTCTAGTTTCTACTTCAGAATGATTGCTCCCCATTTTTATTTTCTCGTTTCTACTTCAAAATGATTGCTCCCCATTTTTATTTTCTCATTTCTATTTCAGAATGATTGCTCCCCATTTTTCAGAAGTTTAGACTTTACTTATGTCTATCAAATTCCAAAATCTATGCTAAAAATAAAAATAAAACCCCCTCAACAACTCTAGTAATATCAACTATAAACATATTGATTATAACAGGCCAGTGTCATGCACGGCATCCTGAAGAAAAATGTATTACAATGCATGAGAAATATGTAGTATCAACTATAAACGTGTTGCTTGTAACAAAATGCATGGCATCTTGAAGAAAAACGTATTACAATGCATGAGAAATATGTAGTATCAACTATAAACGTGTTGCTTGTAACAAAATGCATGGCATCTTGAAAAAAGATGTATTATCATGCATGAGGAATATGTGCACGAGAATAGTAGTTGGTTATTGAATTGAAAGTTGCAATAAAATAATCATCATCGGAATAAAGAAAGCCTCGGACGTCCTTGATGAACAAAGCCAACTTTTCGTTTTCTGTGTTTAGTTTAGTGTATGCAGTGTGTAGTCTATTATATACACTTAGAACTTTATAATGACTATTATAATGACGGCTATAGAAATATATTGTGTGTATATACACTGAGAACTTTCCCAGTCTTAGCATGACATTTTACTTTAGTCATGCAATTGTTGGGTTTTGCGTTTCTGTACAATTTCCGTCCCTCCATGCCCACTTTCACTTGTACTGCATGTATATTGTGTCTATATACACTGAGAACTTTCCCAGTATTAGCATGACATTTTACTTTAGTCACGCAATTGTTGGGTTTTGCGTTTCTGTACAATTTCCGTCCCTCCATGCCCACCTTCACTTGTACTGCATGTCTACTCAAGTTAAAATCCAGAGCTCCCAAACATACAAAACGTGATGCACCTAATGCCCATGTAAACGGAATACTTGGGAAAATGGATCTACCCATGCTTTTCACCATATTAACTCAAGATCATGTGTTAGATAATTTTGATCATCTTAAGTTAGTTTCCTTGATTCATAGCATACCACCTATCCTTCTTGCATAAGGAATCCACCAAGTGCTCTCTTGCAAGCATTTGTGCATACCACAAACTCTTTGTCTGGATATGCAATATTTAGAATTGGATTATATGTCAATGATTTCTTTAACTACTCAAAACTAGCCACACATTCCTCCATCCATTAAAAATTATTACCTTTCCTTTTCAATGACATAATAGGATAAATAGTATCTAAGAATCTCCCTATGAACCTCCTATAATAACCTACTAACCCCCTGAATGATCTTACCTCATCCAAGTTCCTAGGAGCTGCCCACTCCATGACAACCCTTATCTTCTCTAGATCCACTACTATGCCTTCCTTGGAAATCACATGCCCCAAGTAGTGTACCTCTATCCAAAAGAAACTGCATTTTCTAAGCTTAGCATACAATTTATGCTCTCTTAGTAATCTCAATATTGTTGCTAAGTGTTCGACATGCTCTTCCTCATTTTTAGAATATACCAATATATCATCGATGAATAAAATAACAAATTTGTCCAAATAAGGACACAACACACTATTCATAAAGAACATAAAATTAGCTGGAGCATTAGTCAATCCAAATGGAAATACAACAAACTCATAATTCCCATACCTGGTTCAGAAAGTAGTCTTGTAGATTTCTTCTTCCTTAATGTGTACCTGATGATATCTTGATATCAGATCAATCTTCGGAAACATTACTACTCCCTTCAACCGATCAAACAATTC
>APFE031098863.1:0-29854 GCA_000404065.3 Pinus taeda
GAGTGACTTGGTGTTGTTGCCATCAAGTCCAAAAGGGGAGATTGTTGGCATTATGATGCATGTGTTGTACTTGATGGCAACCCTCTCATAGAAGATCATCTCACTTGTATACATTCAGATGAATCCACAAATATCAGATGTGACAGAGTGCATGGGTTACCGGACAGCAAAAAGGGATCAGATGATAGTTCACAAGTAAGCTTTGCCATCAAGTCCAAAGGGGGAGATTGTTGGCATTATGGCTAAAGTGTTTTCCTTGATGGCAAATCACTTAGATGATAAATTATAGTGCAGCAAAGTTATTTTCAAGTTCAAGGAATTTTATGCAGAGAAAAGTTTACTTCATGTAGAGAAAAGTTCACGGAATTTTATGCAAAGAAAATTTTATTTCATGTAGAGAAAATTTCACGAAATTTTATGCAGAGAAAAGTTTATCTCATGTGGAGAAAAGTTCACGCACTTTCATGGTTGGTTCATGGTATTAGTCCCACAGTTTTTGATCCTATGGTTTTGGCCTGTGGTATTGGTCCATGATCTGAGGAAGAGCTTGCCTATATAAAGCAAAGGAGATCATTTGGCTTGGGTATGCTTTTGGGTTGAATATCTTAAGATCTGAAATATTGGGTTATTGTTTCAAAAGCTCGATCTATATGAAAGTGAAGTTGAAAGCGAATCTGTGAAGGGTGATCTATCGAGCGCTGCAGCTGCGGAAGTGCAGAGGCACCACAGGAGATGCCACAGAAGGTGCAGTGCGAAGGCGCCACAGAAGGCGCAGTGCGGAGACGCCACATAAGGCACAGTGCGGAGGCGCCACAGAAGGCGCAGTGCGAAGGCGCCACAGAAGGCGTAGTGCAGAGACGCCACAGAAGGCGCAGTGTGGAGACGCCACAGAGGCACCACAGAAGGCGCAGTGCGGAGACGCCACAGAGGCGCCACAGAAGGCATAGTGCGGAGGAGCCACAGGAGACGCCACAGAGGCACCACAGAAGGCGTAGTGAGGAGACGCCATAGAGGCGCCACAGAAGGCGCAGTGCGGAGACGGCACAGAGGCGCCATAGAAGGTGCAATGCAGAGATGCCACAAAGGCGCCAGAGAAGGCGTAGTGCGAAGGCGCCACAGAAGGCGCAGTTTGGAGATGCCACAGAGGTGCCATAGAAGGCATAGTGCGGAGACGCCACAGAAGGCGGAGTGCGGAGGCGCCACAGAAGGCGCAGTGTGAAGGCACCACAGAAGGCGCAGTGTGGAGACGCCACAGAGGCACCACAGAAGGCGCAGTGCGAAGGCGCCACAGGAGACGCCACAGAGGCGCCACCGAAGGCACAGTGTGGAGGCGCCACAGAAGGTGCAGCTGCGGAGGTGCGCGGCGCCATAGAAGGTGAAGTGCGTAACGACACAGGCCAGAGAAAAGGAAATTGCATATCTATCTTAAGATCTTTTGTTGACTGATTTTTTTGTTGATAAGGTGTTCCGGGTTTAGTTTACTGTTATTGTGGATCTAGTTATCTGGGTGACTTACTGGTACTTGATGATCATTTGATGTTTATGGATCCAATATGAAAATTGGATGAAACGTGGCCTTTCAGATTATGTGTTGTGCTTCAGTGTATCCAGTATGAAAATTGATGAAACGTGGTACCTGGAGGAGAGAAGATTGTAGGCCAGCGCCTACGTACTAGTACTTAAGCTAGTATAAAAGCAAAGGGGAATCTTTGGAGCATTGTAGCAGGTAGCAGCCTGCGTACTAGTAAATGGATCTGCTAGTACAAGAGCAAAGGGGGTTGTAGCTCCCGTACTGGTATAAGACTGCACCAGTACAAATATTGTAAAAAGATTTTCTTATTAAGAAGAAGATTGAGATGACTTGCAGCAGGTGGTTTTCTCCCGCATTGGGTTTCCACCTTATATCATGGTGTTCATGTGTGTGCCTTATGTGTGATGATCTATTCTATGTTACTGCATCTGTTAACTGATAATATGGTTGATAATGTTCTAATGCACTCATTGAAGATCAATTAACTTAATCATAAGAAGTTGTGGAAGTAGCATATATGAATCAGAGTTTGGAAATGAAAAAGTTTTATTAATGTGATAATACTGATTCACCCCCCCTCTCAGTTTTATTTTCAACACTCAAGATTTAAGTTACTATGGTGAAGATAATATAGAAAGTTTGGGCTTTCATATGGTCTATCAACAATGTTATTTTAGTACATTGTCATTCAAACAAGGGGCCGTTAAGCTTGGTGTTATCCGTGTCTAAGATATTTAGATGAAAATTGATCGAGATTAGGTTTTTACCTTGATTAAGAAGATTTTTAAAATGATTAAGTGTAAGGGAATGGAAATAGGAGTAGTTTTTAAAAGCAAAATCCAAGTGTGTTTTCTAGTTAATTCATCTTTATCTAAGATATTTACATGAAAATTGATTGAGATTATGGTTTTCACCTTGATTAAGAGACTTTTAAAATGACCATGTTAAGCATAAAGGAATGGAAATAGGAGTGGTTTTCAAAAGAAAAATTCAAGTGTGCTTTCTAGTGAATTCATGGAAACACAATAGATGAGTCTAAAATATTTGAAACGCTTTAACAATAAGGTTATAGTTATGGTACAATAATATATTTTTAGTTAATTTTATTAGGAATTCACAAGAGATTAGATATATTTGTTTAACATTGAAAGCTTTTTATTTCGAGGATTAAGAAATACTTCTTTATTATATTAATTTATCCATAAAGGTCATTTACTTTTTAAAAAATAAATTTTGTTACTTTCACTTTAGGTTTGGTTTTTGATCCAATGGGTTTGTATAGATCTCGAGGTAATAGACTACTTAAATATGACTCAAGGATTTCTAAAAGTATTCTTCCAATATTAATGAGTTTCTATGTCTACAATTTAATCACCACAATGAAATAATAAGCATTTACTACCAACTAGATATTCATAGCCCCATAAAAGGTTTTTATATCCCTCGTTACTTCCCGCATTGGGGTGCTTTTCATTTATTTTATTTCTCCCTTTTCTTTTATTTAGATATGAGGATGGGTAACATCTAATTGATAATAGTGGGGGAAGAAAAACATTGAATAACCATTTTAATAGGGGTGTCTCCTTATATTGGGTGTAAATTCTTGACCTAATTAACTTTTTAGAATTGTTGCCAAGGGAGATGTTTTTATGTTGTTGTTAAGATATTCGCAGTGAATTTGATAAATGTAATCCTTTCTTAGTGGTAATTGATGTTAATGGAGGTCCAAACTTAGTTTGCTCATTTTGGTTGTGTTTCCCATTGTGGTATTAGCATCCATGTGCTCCTCATGATTCACCTGCAACAAAATAAGACAAACACAAAATACCATGTAACTATATTTAAAATGCCATCAAAGTTATTATAGTGGTTCATAAGATGACAATGACAATGACCTTCCTTTAAAGGTTTGGAAATAAATTAAAATAGATTATTATTATGACCTTAGATACTCTAATCAAAGTAAATCGAGTGGTCGCAGGTAGCTCATTGTATTCTCCCTACATGTGGGGTATGATTTCAATAATGATGCATTATTAGGATTGTGATTGACACTAGAGTTATCTTCATGGAACTTGCTTGTTTTTTCCAATTATTTCATTTTTGAAAGAAAATCCTCTCGCATCTAGGTTTTGGGATTTATTGATAGCAAATGAAGTTATGGTACCTTCATTTATCGGGAACACATTTATAAGGGAGTAATAAGGTTCTTGAGGTGTAACGTAGTTGCTTTAGAACAAATGAAACTTGCTTCTCGGATTCCTTGTGAAATTTTTGTGAACATATTTTATGGAGAGGGTGATCAGTTTAGCGAGGGTCATTAGAGGAGATTCACTATAATCTGACTCCAGTTCTTCTTTTTAGCGAAATCCTAGCCTCCTATGAATTTTTCATGCTCAAAATTAAAATAAGGATAATCAGGAAAATGTGCTTGATGTGATATGGTAAATTTGTCCATCTATGTTTAGGTGTAATAACCATGGCATGTAATGTTGAAAACATGTTGAATTTATACTTAGGAAAGAAAAATAATATTCTACCAAAAACATTAATGTGTTTTTTTTCCTCATAAACAACTTTGTTTGGCACATAAAAATTTGGTTTTACTAGCATTTTTTAAAAAGTTTGAAAATTGACCCTAAAAAAAAAAATCATTGTTCCAGTATCATCACTTTTTCGTTTTGAAGCTATATTTTCCACAAAAATTTTGTAGTCACTACCATTTTTAAAACATGTTCAAAATTGACTCCTAAAAAATAAAATCGTCGTTCCAATATACACACTTTTCATTTTTAACACTGTTTTTGATGTTTTTTCGGGATTTTTTGGCCAGAGTTCCCGTTTTGAGTTTATAGTTCCCGTTTCAAACATTACATTGTATGTTTAAAGATGGAGGAGAAATTGACAGATTTCTCGATGACTATGCATGTTAGTCAAGACAGATGACAAATTCATGGTCGAGCCCCTACGCATATCGATTAGAGAGAAGTAATGTTGTGGAAAGTTAAAGTGTAATGGCAATAATTTAGCCTAGAAGAGGCTAGTTGGGAAGGTGAAAAAATTATGAAGGAAGCATATCTGGGTTTGTTTGACAGTGTCCAACATCGGGACAATGTTTAACCTAAGGGGGTAGAGATGTGAAATTTCTTGGTAATTTGTAAATATTAAATATCCAAAGTAAAAGACATGATACTATGAATTAGGTTTAAGGAAGGCCAGATGACAAATTAGAATCTTTAAATTTTTGTTTGATTAATAAATTATGTCATTAAGTTGTGTAGAAGTGGTGAAATCTTGGAAGGAATTTCCAATTGTGGCTCACTTGTCAGTTGGGTAAATAGTTATGGTCAGGTGGTTACTACCATAGATTGTCCTTGAGAATTAATTCTCAAAAGATGGGAACCAAAAGGGTAATAGGTACCTGAGGTAACCAAACAAGGGAGAAAAAGACGAAGTTGTAGCGAACACTGTGTTTACAATCCCTTTTGAAGGTTCAGACAGATTTATGCAAGCTAGATGGACTAAGTCTAGTTAGGACTAGATAGTCACAGTAGAACTAGCTGCATGCGATTACAGAATACCCTGCTTGTGAGAAGAGCACGAGGGGAGATTCAATCTGTGACTGATCTTGTGGTTGGGAGGAAACAACATTGCTTTCTAGAAGGTGGAGAATATACTTGTGCATACGAGCGAGGCAAAAGATAAGTACTATATGGCTGAGTTGTGTAAGAAATAAAGAAGATATATACAGAAATAGTGTTATACAAAAGTTAATGGAATAGAAATACGTAAGTGTGAATATTATGTATGTAAATCTGTAGGACCTTAGTCCTCCTTCGTAATTCTTATTAATGATCAGTAAGAACAAACCAATTACTATTCCATATGGAACTAGTTGAATAATAGAATTTGATAATGACTCAAGAAAAGAAATAAGTTATCCTAGTTAACTAAAAACAACAAGTAGAAAACTAAAATAATGGTAAGCGTTACAGGATTATTTACAAGGAACTTAGATAGAAAACTAATAGAGAATTGGGTTAGCCTTCTAGCCTAGCTTGGATAGTGGCCTAGCAAGAAGATAATTCCATTGTCTCATATATCAGACAAAGAATGTAGCTGAAAATAAACCTTCAGAAAAATGAGTATTGCAAGAAACATAGAATTGTAATTGAAAGTAAGGGTACATAACATATTAACCTATATTAATCAAAATTTATTCTCTATTGAACCCAGAACTACAAGAATAATTTACATCTGCAAGAAGTATAAGATAGCAATAACTATAACATTAATTAACATCGTCAAAGTATAGTCAAAATCGATCTTCTTTTACAGTCTTTTTACAAATAGCTACCATAGTAGCACTGTTAACAATTATAAATTTTACTATAAACATATTACAAGCCATAAGGTTAAATGACCAACAAAAATCATATGAAAAGAGGGTTTGACACGTACACAATTTTCTCCCATTATTATACATTAACTGGCCATGAAAATGCAATGTAATAAACAAAAGTAAATAGTAGGCCACAAGACTAAGAAACCCGAAGTCTAACAGATTTGATGCGAGAGTCTAAGCTAGAAATCAGATAAATATCTCAGGCTTGAATGACCACTTTGGCATTGTTTTTAACAAAAGAAAAATCCTCTCTCATCATATCACAATGAGCCTCTTGGTAGAAGGTCTGAAAATACATGGAAAACACAGAAGTAGAACAATCCTTAGCACATTTCCTAGTAATTTGACGGTCATAAGTGGAGTAAGAAAGTGGAATACCTGCACAGATCACAAGAAGGCATTAGAAGGGGGTTACTTGAACTGTAAGAAAACCATAAATACATATAATTGACAAATTTCTATAGATAGCATAGGACATCAAGGGGATAATTGAAGATAACTATAGAATTTCCAGAGAAGGGTATCAAGGGTTACCTAAAATCGGCTTTCTTCCACTAGAACCATCAGATTGCCTTCTACGCACAACATCCAGAACCAAGCCACTATTCGACCTTGTTACATATCGGGGAAATAGGAACCTAGATGAGAAAAGGAATTTCCTTAAGTTATCACACAACAACAACAAGGAACCTTCAAATTCCTAAGCTACGTCTTTAAACTCCGCCATTCTAGACTACCTAAAGTAGTTTCAGCAGGAAAGGGTGGAAAATTACCATGGAAATGACTGCAACCCTTAGAGAGAGAAGCATCGTGAATCCCTATATTGAAGAAGGTGAATGAACCCCGGGCAACGCGAGTTAGGCGAGTAGTTACCTTGATGAGATCCATCTCCTGGGACAGGGACATGTATAAGAATTAGACCATGTTCTCCAGAAGTTTCCACTACAAGCATTTATTGGAGATTAATGTAACTAAGGGGTCATTCAAGAACATATATATAAATGTACCGATGTAATGTTATCAATTAAACGATACGAATCACATTATCCTAAGTTGAACACAGGTGCCTAAAGTTGTATGTTGTAACATTTCAACAATACTTAACAACTTATGAAATCTACAAGCGAGTCTATCTCAAGCATTATCAAACTTGAAAACCTAAAATGGTATTGGGTTAGGTAAAGGCAAATTAATCCGTTAATTTTTGTTTTTTTTGTTTTTTGTTTTTATATTGAGTAATGTGTTTTCACATAGAAATGTGACACTAGGGGCTTCTTTAACTTTTCACTTTTAATTTTCCCTCTATTTCCAAATTTTTCTTAATCTCCCATTTGAACTTTGAGTCTTTCAACAAAACAATTATTTTATGTTTGTTGTTTAAAAAAATTTCCACATTTCTCAGTAAAACAATTATTATTAACGGGAATATTTTTATTAAATTATTTTTCAACATTCTTTGTTCAAATTTTTTTTTTTTAATATTTCTTTTGGCCGTGATCTAACTAATCTTTGTTTTGGAGGTTTTTTAACCGTATTTTATGGTCAAATTTCCCCGAAATTAGGAATTTGTTAGAATTAATCTCTAAATTCTATACAATCCAAGTGCCCCAAGATTTTTTATGAGTGACTAATTCATTTACGCATTTAAAAATATATTTAAATAACAAATAAGCATTATTTGACAAGAGATTGTTTGACAAAATTTCATTTTATTTCGACCTTTATCTCACTCTCCCTCTAACATTAATATATTTTACATTAATATATTTTATTTTGATACAATTATTACTCATCTTTTAATCATCACACTAATGAGTTATTTTATTGTTATTATTTTTAGTTTATTAAGCAAACACTCCTTTTCACATTCTTTTAATAGCGGTGACATTAATATATTTTATTTTAATACAATTATTAATCATCTTTTAATCATCACATTAATGAATTATTTTATTGTTATTATTTTTAGTTTATTAAGCAAACACTATTTCTCACATTTTTTTAATGGCGGTTAGCAAACTTTATTCTACAAGCATTTTAATAAAGACTTAGTCGGCCTAATTTATAAAATGATGGTTTTACTTGAAATTTAAGGTTATAGTTTCCAAAAAAATGTGGTTTTCTTATTATTTAAAATATATTTTTAAATGCATAAATAAATTTAACACCATTAAAACCCTAAAAAAAACTTAAACTCTACAAATTAAAGAACTTAAATTTATAATCTTTGCGGAATTTTAGCAAAATTAACCCAACAAAATGCTCAAAAAAAACCAATTTATCTATTAGTTAGAGTATGATATTTTTCTACTGGTGGCATGAAAACTCGCTTAAAAAAATCAACTTTAATTTTATTTAATCTTAATCTTAATACACTACATTCAATTCCCTTAACCTTATAGGCTCTTTTCCAAATATTTTATTTTAAAATAATTATTGTGTATAATTGTAGAATTGAGGTTTCTGTGTGATCAGTCATATTTATAAGAAGAGGTTCAGCGTAAATCACATGAAAAAACATTTGTCGACGTGTTTCGAATCAACTAGTGACAAGTTGAAGAACCAGATAGCAGTTGGAGTCAAAATAGCCGTTATGTAGCCGTTGGAGTCTCTTCTCAATCTTTAACTTAACTCCTTAGATAACGATCGTGTAGACCAGATCGTGTAGAGCAGAAAGGTGTGTGTTACAACGTTCCACAGGACTTGGCTCTGAAAAACTCTGATGCTTGGCTTTGCTTCGGATCTTAGAAAATTCCCCTGGACTTGGCTTTGAAAAATTGTGAAAAAGGTTTGATACTTGGCTTCACTTCGGAACTTAATTTTCCAGTGGAGATTATTGATGGAGAATCCATTTGGAAAGCTGAACCCTTCCATATTGGGCAATATTCTGAGTCGCTGTGATGTTGCTGACATAGCAAGAATGAGATGTACGGATCGAGCACTGTTTAGTCTGCTCAGAACGCAAGCGACGCGCAAGAAGATCTACGAATGGAAACAGAAAAACAATGAATATGGGTACAGTCTCATAATATTTCAGGCGCAAAATTCAGACGAAATCAATGTCCAGAGAGCAGTTAGGGCTAGAGAAGTACATGTGGTAAAAGAAGGGAATGGTGTTGTGATGCTGGAAACTGGCGTGGTTCCTAGAAGACGTCTGGTTGTATATGAAGGCCGCAGAGAAGCGTTTAACCTTGCGGAACTGTGGCATCAAGATTCCAAGTTTTCTGCAAATGAATCCTCGGTGCTCAGCTTCATAGCTGCAGGAGACGGTCCTTACAACTTTATGGCAATGAAAACCGAGGAACCAGAATGGAAATGGACAGAGCACGAAACGTGTCGTTTCACACATCCCTCGCTCAATTTTTCATTTATAATAGAGGGTGACAAGTTTATGAAGATTACGAGTTTGTTGCCACAGTTGCCATTGCCGCTGCGATTCGCGAATTCCATTCGCATGCGATTGCCCTATATGGTTGCCACGGAATTGGTAGATGTAAACTCAAGGAGGCAGATTAATCAGTCGTCGCCTATTTAGTGGGAGATTCGTCACGTGCTTCCTCACGTGGCATTCGAGCTGACGCATGTGTTCGAATGGGGGGATGGAATAATATATATGGTGTTTCTGGGCGATAAGTATAATGGTCACATTGATTTAGGGGCTTGGATGATAGAACATATGAATCCTGAGCGATTACAGTTTGCAGTGTCTTACTGGCACAAACTTACAGGCCCAAAGGGATTCGATAATAATAGTAATGATTGTCGCACAAAATCTGAGTGGTTGACAAATTTCTTACTGCCTCACATATATGCTACTAATACCAGCTTCCAGTATGACCAGGTACACCTGATATCTTCTCATAGCCGTGACTTGTACATCATCAGAAGAGAAAAATCTGGGAAACGGATTCTTGTGGAGTTGTGGTTGGATGGGGAGAACATGTGGGGAAATCCTGTTCGTTTGATTGCTCGGGCAGCTGGTTATGCATTGCATGTGGGTTCCTTCTGTGTTTGGCGATTAGGTGCGCAGCATTTTGGTGTTGATAGTATTTTGGTTTTGGCCAAACTTCGTGACACTGAAGCAGGAGCTTGGTGGAACGTACAAAGGCGAGGTCCATCCGCTATTGTGGTTAGCCATGGGATGCTTAAGGGAATTAATGATGGAACGCGCTTTTCCCTAGTACGACACCTCCAATCAAACTGAGTCATAAAAACTCATGGAGCAAGGCGGACTGTATTCATTATCAGACGCACCAGAATTTCTTCCTCCAACATTTTTGGTCACAATATCTGCAGTTAAATTGAGTCTCATAGCATTTCTGCTTTCATGTTGTTTGTGTTATCACCTTGATTGTGACTTGTAACTGGAGATTTGAGGGTACAGCCAACATCATCGGTTGATTCTAGAGGTTAGCGTCTGTATGAACGCTAGTAGCGACTTTAATGTTTGATTTTGAATTTGGCATGTCGATAGAATTGTTGAGCCAGATTTACAACAAGTTTTGGATTGTAGGGCAAAAGTTTGGTTTTAGTTTTATTTGGATGGTCACATCGCTGAGGTAATCTTTTTCGTTAGTCAATTAAATCTTAGTTTCAGATTTATTTAGATATTATATATATATATTATTGGGTGAAAATGTATATTATATCTATATATATATATTATTTGGTGAAAATGTAGGTATTGAGCAGCTTTATCAGTTTATTTGGCAACTAAAATGTATATATGTAATTAGTGAATACTGCTATACGATTACCATCGTTACACCCTTTGGCATTACATGCATATTGTTGGTTTGTTATAACTGTTTTCTTTTATATGCCTTATATATATTTATTTATTTATCTATTTATTGAGTTCGACTTCTGAGTAAATATGGTTTGAACAATTATATAGATATATGTTTCTATGGCTTCTTGGTTGTTTTGTTAGTTTCTTTCCACAACAAGGGTTTTTACAAGAATTAAATCTATGGATGATTACGTCATTGCATGCATTTGTATTCATATCGAGATTGTTTATTGTAATGGTTATTCATTTCCATTATAGTTTGGTTACGCCAAATCTCGGGTTGTTTCTCTGTTTACTTGTGGTTTCGAATCTACATCACATGTTCTTGTTTAATCTTTACAGTACTTGCAAATTATGATATATATATATATATATATACAGGATGGATGTTTTTCTAAATTATGTCTTGTTAATATTGACCCAGAGGAGGACTAAACCCAAGTTCTGGTTTTCCTAGGACAAGGGTCTCAGCTTCTAACAACATTAAACATTCTTGTAAGAGTAATAATGTTTAACTAATGTTAAAAATATTCAGTTTGGTTGTTTATTATGATATTCGTCTCGGTATGGTTGTACTTCTTAAGTTTCATGAGGGTGTACACCAAAACCATATCTCTATTCCCTTAATTTGGGTTCCCCTCTCTTGCACTTCTAGGTTTTGTCCTCTCTTGCACTTCTAGGTTTTGTTAACATTTTTCTGTTTCTTCTATTAATAGTTTCTGTCTCTCCTATTAACAACCATGAAAAGAAGTCAAACCTTTAACTCATACAATCAGGCTATACCTAGGGTTTCTTGTGTGAGTAGCCAAGTTTAAGTTCTTTAGTGCTACCAACTTATTTGTGACTCATCGGTGTTCAAATCCTGCAAAGAAGTAAGACTATTGTTGTTTACATACAGGGGATTTATAAATAAGCTTGTTCGCATCCTTCATGTTTCATAAAGAGGTTTAAGAGTTCATTTAACTTACAAACTTAACCAAATAGGTAGTAACCAATATTTTAACCATGAAAAACTGTTTAAGAGCAGTCGTGCCTATAGTTCCATTATACAATTCATTTATAATATCAGTGACAGAATATTCTTAAAAAAAGTAACATGCACAGAGGAACATATACACTTATCTATTGATACAACAAGACTGATATGGTCCACCCAACCGTGAGAAGGGGAATAAAATCCACTTCTTCCCCCAAGCTCCTCCCTAGAGTAGTAAACAACAATTTTTCTGGTGAAATCAATGTTAGGCATCAAGACCATAGGCTAGCCTAAAATTCTTGCATGTATCAAAGTTCTCCACTTGCTCATGTCTAGCTCTGGATACCTCCTAGGCAACATCCTGCAATCACACAGACTTCACCACTTTTATTTTTCCAAGAAAGAACCCCTTCTCTTCACTAAGATTCCCTTTTATCTCTAGATTAGAAGGTATTTGTCTTCAACTGCTTTTAACTACTTTAGAGTTTGAAATTCATTTTTTGAGTCAACCTTCTTGAATTTTGAATTTCTTTATTCACAATCAATCATTATTTCATTTCAAAAATTAATCCAAATTTTCACTGGATTCTACCACCCTTTACAATAATCAAACTAAATGCAACATAAAGTAAATGCTTGTAATTAATTTTACACTAGGGTGTCACATCTTCCCCCCCTCAAGAAAAACACCATCCTTAGTGTTTTACTCCTGGCCCTTCAACGATTCAGGATAAGCCTGTCATAAAATGTTCGTCTTCCCAGGTGGCCTCCTCTGGGCTAAAATGCTTCCACTGCACTCTAACCTAGATGATAGCTCGCCTTTGTAACATTGTTTGTCTTTGGCCGAGAATGTGTAGAGGCTCTAGCAGGAACTCTCCATCTGGTTTCACCTGTCAATCATACAATTCATGACCAATTTAATTTATCATAAAAGTAAATATTTTCATACCATTAGAATCATTTATATACTTACTTGGAAATCCTACCATTTAATTATGTGCCTTGAATCATACACATATTTATTTAATAATGAAATGTGCCTCCACCTCTGCCACATACACCTATGCCTTCACCTCCACCTCCACCTCTGCCTCAACCATTCAACATGGGAAATGTAATGAAGATGTCGATCTTTAAAGGGGTCGGGAGCGAAGACCCCAAGCAATTCTGGTTTGTTGCAAATGCTTTGTAGACAACGCAGCAGATGTGTTAAAATTGGAAAATATGGCCAAACTCCATGTGGGTCATCTTATTTATGGCAGCTAATATTTTTCGTGGATCCCTCTCATCGAGAGGTGTAGGATTGATTTAAAGATCATCCGATTCCAATAAGTATTCATGGAGTTATGAATTTATTTGTGTTTATAGACAATTCGTCAAGGTCGGCCAACAACCAAATAAAACCCACTTGAGAGTCATTTTACACACACACTTCACTCTTTATTTCTCCCCACTTGTTTTGGATTTTAGTGGAAGAGAAATCTAAGAGAGGAAGCCCTAAAACACAGAAGGTAAAGGAGCCCTAGTATGAAGCCCTAGACACATTCTCTACAAGACCTAACGCATTCCTAAGGAGGATGCCCTAATGAAGTCCTAAGAAGGAGGATCTATGCAGCTATGGAGGAGGTCTTAGAAGACCTATCCATAGTCCTAGCAAGCCCTAGCCTATGAAAGCTCTACGCATCCATTTGTGGAGGAAGAGAGCTCGTTGAAGGAGGATAATTCCCTATGGTAGCTGCAACAAGAAGAGGCAGGGACAACGTGTAAAATGAGGACTATTTTACGTCTATTCCAAGGGTCTGAAGTGCTGGAGAAAGGGTCTAGTTCCCTTGCTAGAAGAGCTGCCAGCATAGGATAGTTTTGAGGTCACTTTGGAGGGGTGCAGATCCATGGAAAGGCAGTTGTAACCATACACAGTCTTGTTGTAGGGTGCCGCAATAAATTACAGGCAGGCCAAAGGGTAGACAAGGGCTAGGGCACCCCAGAATTGAAGCAGCCACCCTTGGCTCCTCAAAGAAGGGAAGCCACATTTCTTGGGAGTGTTTATGGGCACAAAAATAAGGCTGGTTAAGGACTATTGTGTGCCCTAACTAGACCTAGTTTGCTGCAACCAAACAAACCTCAAAACTGTGAACCAGTACACACTTATTGGAGCAACGTTTGTATGGTGTGTTGGAAGCTAGATACATGGGACAACAAAGTCACTTGGTGGAGCATAGAAAATAGGACAACAAGCAATGACATGGTACAACAAGGCTACAATGGGACAACAACAATCATGGTGCTACAAACTCATCAGGACAAAAACAAGGTACAACATGCAAAATAGGACAACTAGGCAAGTATGCTTAGTACAACATGGTAAATGGGACAACTAGGCAATGGTGCTTGGCGCAACAAGAAAATGGGACAACAATGCTATGATGTTTGTTGGACCATAGCAAATGGGACAACAGTATGCCAAACATGGAATGACAATGTCACTAACAATGGGATAGTAGCAATGGCACATAGAAAAGTTGTGGTAGCATGGTGCAGCAATGACACATGGGACAACAGTGGCAGCATAAGGTGCAGCAGTATGATGTGTGCAACATGGTTATGAGGTCCAGCATAGTGATGATGGGTGCAACATGGTGAGCTACAACATGATGATGAGATGCAACACAATGATAGCTGAAGGAGTCACCTTGGAGAACCAGTTGAAGCAGCATGTATTCAACTGATTTCAACCATCTCATGTATCATCTTCTTAGATATGATCTATGCTCTTATTTGGATAAGTCAAAGTGTTGACTTCTATTGTATATGTACTATCTCTCTCTCTCTCTCTCTCTACTAAACTATTAAAGAACATATAAGAGTAATTGATCAAGGGTTTCAACACATTAGGTTTGTCCCTAGCTCGTGCCACATCTTCTATCCTCTTGTCTTGGCTTGTCTTATGTGATCTTTGTTTATGTTCTATCTGCAATTTACTTTAATGCTGATGTGATTGTTAATCTGGGAAAGATATTGAGCTAACTGTAAAATTAAAATAAATTGCTCTAAGAATAGAACATGCCTAAAATTAACAAGATCGCTAATGATAATCTAAAGAAAGCGCAACTAATCACAACACTGCAGGATAGGGTGCTAACTTGGTATATCAAGTTCTGTCAAGAAAAACCTGGCGTGACGTTGGCATAGACTGAGCAAGCGTTAAACAGTGAGTTTCAGAAGCCTACTAGTCTTAGGAACATTTTGTCACAAAGTTTAAGGAGATACAACAAATGGTAAATAAATCCTTGTGGGAATTCGATCAAAGGCTAAAATGCCTGATCCGGCAAGCTAATATGAACATCATGGATGATCAACACAGAGACTAGTACATTGCTTCATTGTTGCCCCACCTAAGATTACCATTATCGCAATAGAAGATAGGAACACAAGCAGAGGCTGTGGAAATCACGATGAGGTTGGAAGCCTCACCAGTATGAGATACAAATGTTGTGGTACAACAAATTCACTCGCAACTAGCAAGTTTACACATGGAATTGTAGAGCTCAAAAACAGGAAATGAAGCTCAGCCAGAGGTGCACGCTGAAGTATGGTGTATAAAATCCAAAGAGAAAGGACATGATAAGGATCATTGCCATGTTTATTAGAATTACCTGATTGGAGGAGGTCCTGTGCCTCTAAATCCTAAAAATATCATAGGACCGAACACGGGAGTACCATTATGGTGCACTATCTATCAGGAAGCACAAAAATGATAATTGTCACCTCTTGCAGAAGTTTGTTCAGACACCGCAACAATTGTTTTGTACCTTCTGTAAATCGGTTGGACATGAATGAAACCACTGAAGCTATGAATTAAGGATGGAGCAGACTCCTACATATCCGATGTAGGCGAAAAATCAGCTTCCGGACCAGGGAGCGGATGCAACACGTGGAGGATTAGAAGGCTGAGGGAGAGGAAGAGGAGGAGGGGATGGCAGAGGTCGTGGATACGTTATTTGTTATAATTGTGGAAAAGCTAGACATTTTGCACGCGATTGCTAGAACCCCACGCTTCCATCATGTCAATATTGCAAATAGTTCGATCATGTGATAGAAGATTGCCCAATGCTGATTGCCAAGATGTAAGAGAAGGATGCAACAACCTACGCAAAACATCGAATGATGAGGGAAGAGCCTTGTGAAGAGGATCACAACATCAATATCGTAACGCGTAGTGGTATTGCTACAAGAGAAGATAAAGGAAAGTGGCTAGAAACTAAGGGATGGGTGCATAAGGCTGCTGAAAAGGAAGTTGGGTTTGACCTCAACTGGGCTAAAGAAACTTTCATGGAAGCTAAGAAAAACTTTGTTGAGGCTTCTACATCGGGGAGTCAGGAAAAACTAGTTGGAAATTGTGAAGTGTAGGACGTGGATCCTTCGCTGTTAGCCATGTTTCTCAAAACGTGTATAAAGTTGTTGAGGGATTAGAAGGTGGTATAAGGGCTCCAGAAGTTGATTGAATTTTGTACGGAAAAAATTAAGATTCCTTCATAATGGGTAAACATAAGAAGCAAATCGGGCTCGAGATGAGGCTAACCACATAGATTGGGGAGTACAAAATGGACCAAGTCATCTTGGATTTGGGTTTTGATGTGAATGTACTACCTAAGAAGACATGGGAAAGGATGGGAAGACCTGCGCTACAATGGTCTCCTATACAATTACACATGGCCAATCAGCAGAAGACCATTCCTATGGAGCGCTTGTATGGGTTAACAGTTGACATTGAAGGTGCAAGTGCTTTAGCTAACTATAAAGTGATTGAAACAGTGGATCAAAACAATCCTTACCCTGTGCTACTAGGAATCGATTGGGCCTTTGACATGGATGGAGTGATTAATATGAAGAAGTGAAGGATGACATTTGAAAAGAAGGTGCTTAGAGTTATTGTGCCAGTAGATCTTGCTGAAGGAGGGAAGTACACTGCACTGGTTCATGTTTATGAGGAGGATGATGATCTAGATTAGATATACAAGATAACTGCGCATGATGAAGATTGGATCAATCCCACTATGGATGGACAGATCACGTGAGATAGAGACAACTCATGTACCTCAGACCTAGATGAAGAGCTTGAACATTGGCATAATAGGCTGCATGAGGTCTCTACGCTGCATTGCAATATGATGACCAAGTCGCTGTGGTGTGTATCTATTGAGGTAAGAAAAATTCCGCAATATGATGACTTAAATGATGTTAATATCTTTTTGGAAGAGCTTGAAAGGGAGGTGCTCGAGGAACATTGCTTCTAGGGACTCGAATTGGCACTGTGTGCTACTCCTTCCCATTTGTGGAGTACGCATAAGGAAAGCTTTGCTAACTCAAGGGAATACAAGTAGATGATGAAGCTGAGGTTTGGATACGCTAATACCCAGATGACTGAGAAACACAGTTGGAAGGATGATCCGCGTGAGCATTTGGCATGGTGGACGAAATATTGGGGAGAAGAGCCTAAGCCAAAATGGGTACATGTATTTTGTCATACCTTAGACACTATTCCAATGAATTGGTATTTGGAAACATAGCTACACCATGGGAGAATGGGATAACTTATTAACTTTTAGCTTTGAGGATGGATTCAGATGCATTGATGAAGTGCTCTAGGAAATTAAAGCTGTTACCTTTAGAATGCCTAAAGAACTGGTAGAATGGGTTCAACCGGACTGGAGTACATAGTTGTGCCATGTGTTGGAATGCTACAATGTGACTGCAGAAGAAGAAGAAGATGATCCACAAAAAATCAATATTCCAAAGACTGAAGGACAACACGAGGTTGAAGGATCTAAAGCAGAGAACCCTGATATATTAGAAGCTTTGAAGACCAGGCAAGTAAACATTAGATCTGACACATAACCTAAGTTTGCAAAGGTAAGAGATTATTGGGATGAAGATACAATTGATAAAGTTACAAAGCTGCTCTGTGAATACCAGGACTTGTTTCCTACTAAGTTCTTGGACCTCAAGGGAATAGTAGGGGATCTAGGAGTGATGAAGATCACTTTAAATCCCGATGTGAAGCTCGTGAAATAGAGACCTTATAGACTGAATCCCAAGTATAAGAAAAAGGTGCGCAAAGAACTAGACAAAATGTTGGAAGTAGGAATTATTGAGCTAGTAGAAGAATCTGATTCGGTGAGCCCTATGGTAGTTCAAGAGAAGAAACAATAGGGTGAAATTAGAATATGCACGTACCCGAGGAAGTTCAATGATGCATGCATTCATGACCCATTCCTAACACCATTTATGGACGAGCTTTTGGAGAATGTTGGAGGGTAGGAAGATTATTCGTTCACTAATGGGTTCTCAAGGTATCATCAGATTAAGATCACGCCAGAGGATCGTAGTAAGATGACCTTTGTGATGGAGTGGGGATGCTTCTAGTACACAGTGATGCCATTCGGGCCGAAGAATGTGCCCACAATTGTTTCAAGAGTTGTAATTGTAGTGTTCAAATAATTCATCCATAAATTGTTAGAAGTGCATTTTGATGACTGGATTGTGTTTGGATTGGTAAAATGCCATGTTGCAAGTTTGCGCCTCATGTTGGATACTTATTGTAGATACCAAATTGCTTTAAATTTGAAGAAGTGTATCTTTTGTGTGCCTTATGGGATATTGTTAGGACATGTGGTCTTCAAGCAAGGATTAATGGTAGATCCTATGAAGATAGCAGTGATTGTCAATTTAGAGGCTCCGAAGAATGTAAAGAAACAATGCACAACGTTGGGGCACATAGGTTACTATAAAAAGTTCATGAAATATTATGCACAGATAACTGCGCTGATGGAGAAATTACTGAAGAAGGACGTGACCTTTTGTTGGGATGAAGAGTGCCAGTGTAGTCTGGATGTATTAAAGGAAAAGATGGTGATTGTGCCTATTTGGTGTTTCTTGACTGGAAGAAAAAATTTCTTGTGCATGCGGATGCCTCTTATATTACATTGGGTGTGGTATTGACCTAATTGAGCGAAGGTGAGATAGATCAACCTATAGCTTTCGCGAGCAGGAAATTGTCAAAGGTTGAGAATAATTATTCGACTACAGAGCACAAAGGGTTGGTGATGGGCTATGCGCTGAAGAAGTTTCGACATTACCTGTCAGGTGCAAATTTCAAATGTACACAGATCACTCCACTCTTAAGTACTTGGTCAACAAGCTCATGTTGGGGGGGAAGATTTGTAGGTGGTTATTGTTGCTTTAGGAATATGAATTTGAGGTAATTGTGAAACCTAGATGATTGAATGCGGGACCAGATCATCTATCCTAAATTGAGATAGGAGAAGAACCAACTAGTTTGGAAGAAGGGTTGCCAGATGGACAACTCTTTGCTGTATGGTTCGACGGTGATCACTTTGCTGATATAATTCATTTTCTAACTACTGGAACAACCCCGGAAGGATACTCTACTCAATGGAAGGAGTTGGTGGTCCGTGCTCCTAACTTTTCTATGATTGCGGGACACTTATATAAGATGGGTACTAACGAAATATTGTGCTGATACATTCCAGAGTTTGAACGATCTAGTATCCCCACCGAAGCACATGGAGGAGTGGCGGGAGGAAACTATGCAGGAAGAGCAATTGCGCAAAAGATTTTGCGTGCTGGTTTGTGGTGGCTGACGGCACATAAGAATTCTAAAGCATATTGCATGGCTTGTGATTCTTATCAAAGGATGAGGAAGCCATCATGAAGGGATGAATTTCCCTTGAATCCTCAGATTTCATTTCAGGCGTTTGATAAATGGGCAATTGATTTTGTGGGAGAAATACATCCACCAAGAAAAACGATGGGCCCGATGTACATTATTACTGCAACGAAATATTTGACAAGATGGGCAGAAACACAACCAGTGAAGGACTGTAGCACTGCTACGACCACGAAGTTATTATTTTAGTATGTCTTAACAAGGTTTGGGTGTCCTAAGATACTTATGAGTGACAAAGGTACGCATTTTCTAAATGAAGCTATTGTCGTGATGCTCGAAGAATTTCAGGTTTATCATCAAAAGAGTACGCCCTATCATCCTCAAGAAAATGGTACTTTTGAAGCATTTAATAAAATTATGGAAAACACATTGACCAAGGTTTGCAATGCGTAGAGGAATGATTGGGATGTGTACATACCAATGATCCTATGGCCATACAGGACAACCTGTAAAACACTGATAGGCCAAACCCTGTTAAGTTTAGTCTATGAGATTGAGGCTATAATATCCATGGAGTATATTGTGTCGAGTTTACGGATTGCAGCATTGACTAATATGGTGGACTACGAGACTATGGAGGAGTGCCTCACGTAGTTGATGGAATTAGAACAGGACATGTTTCTAGCAAGATTTAACCAATATATGAAAAAGGAATGTGAGAACGCTTCACATGATTGACATATTAAGTTGCACACCTTCAAGGTGAATGAATTGGTCCTAATATATGATAGCAAGTTCACGAAGTTCCCTGGAAAGTTTCAAATGCATTGGTTGGGGCCTTATGTGGTTAAGGAAATTATAGGTGGAGGTGCAGTTCAGCTCGTGAAGCTAAATGGGGAAATATTATGGGAAGAGTCAATGGGAGTCGACTGAAGTTATATCAAGGGATGTTGGCCTGCAGTAGAAAAGTTTGCTATTTGAAAAATTATTTGTAAGATCTGTTTTCTGAAACCTATGAACAAAGAAGATTAGGAGGAACTTCTATCAACACAAGCATTTGCAAATTTACCTAAGTGGAAGCGTGAGCTTATCTTTGAGAAAATGACTGGAACTAATCCCACAGAAGCTACAAGTTTTGAAGCCATTGTCTCTCAAGTCGCCTCCCCTAAAGTCACATCGGTGGAAGCTGTGCCATTTGTGCCTATGGCGCCAAGGTCGCTTAGGCCGAAATCATATGCTACCAAAGAGAAATAGAAGAAACCACAGACTATACCAATGAGGCAGTCATTGAGGAAGAACCTTGCAGAGGTTCAACAAAAAGGAAAAATGGACAAATCCAAGTAGCCACATGAACGATTGGATTTGGACGAAGAAGAGCTTCGCGAAGGGGTTGAAGAGTTAGATGCTAAGGAGGGTGAGCCTATTACTAGGCTCTTGGATTATATCCCTCCGCGAAAGGGCAAAGCGAAGGTCTTGAAAGATCCTGATTTTGGCAAGTTTATGGTCTCTACACCGCTATTACCAGAGAAATTGCCATTTGAAGGCACGCAGTTAGGGAGCATTCCCACCCTCAAAATGGAGGATTGGGATCTAGATGATCACGAGAAATTCCTGCACATGGCGAAAAACAAATATTTGGAAAATATATACTATGAGGAGACTGGAGTCACGTGATTAGAGACTATGAAGTGGGTTGCAAGGGTTGAAAAAATGGGTTGCTGAATAAGCTATGGGTGCCACACTTTAGATGAACCACTATCAGCACAATGTGCGTATGCCAATTGTTTATGATGGTGCATGATGGGTGTCTCTAGCTGGGAGAGCCCATCCCGCGAAGGAGTTTGGATCCCGCGAAGGAGTTTGGAGGCAAGAGTCAAGGGAAACAAATCGCAGACAAAATGAAGCGCCAGTATGGCTTAGTGAAGAATTTGTGTGGATACTCTATTCGTTCCATCGCTAATAGGGCAGAGTAGTTTGGCGCCCATATTTTGGATTGTAATATTATGAGAAAGTACTGTGCAAATGAGGTGTCGGCGAAAGTCATTTCCTTGACTACGCAATACGCGAAGGGGGTGCATTACAACTGGGCACAATACCTCTACAAAGAGTTCCTGTTGAATTGTCGTGAAGCACAGGACAACAGAAAGACATTCCATTATGTTGGGCTACTGTTATTGATTTCCCTCTTCGTGTGGAGGCTCCCAGAGGACAATCAGTTCCCTCCACAGGATGAGGATTTACTAGAGGTAGTGAAGTTCGCTTCGTTGTGGGCAATAAAGGACCCAGAAAGGTTTATGGAAACAAAGATGTTCTTGTTGTTGGTCATCATGGACTTGTGCACGGTCATCAACCAGAGGCTGAGGTTTTCACCTACTCTATTTGAATAATTGAAGGCCTATGCAGAGTTTAAAGCTAATTTTCACAACATATCCATCTGCGTGAAATGAGATTCTAAGAAATTATGGTACAAGTTGTCGTACCTAGTCACCGATGCATATGTACTGGAAGTGGTGGGAAAATGGCCAAGTGAATGGCGACAACCATCAGATCTCGGCACAGGAACAAGAACAGTTGGGGAAAGTTATTCCGTGTAGACCACATTAATGCAGAAGAAAAAGGAAGCTGAGCAGGATGTCGCTCAAGAAAAGGAAGGGAAGAAAAAGAAATAGGTTGAGCAGGCTGTAGCCTGAGAGAAAGCAACAAAAAAAAAGAAGGAAGTCGCTGCTAAGGCAACTATTGACAAAGAGCACACCGCGAAGGAAGCTGCTGACAAGGAGCCCGCTACAAAATAGGCCAAAGTAGAGGTTGAGGAGTTTGCTTTTCAACATAGTGTAGAAAAGGAAGGGTCCTAGGAGGAGCTAGGAGGTGGTGACGAGGAGCAGAGTACTCCATTCAAATTGTAGAAGTAGACCAGGGAGACCACTTCTGGGTCTAGAAAGAAGCAAAAGTTTGATAAGAAGGCACACGCAGATCTAATGGTCCTCATTGAGGGGGAATTTGATGAGATTGGAGACAAGGTCTGTGACATAACAAAAGAGCTATGGACACAGTTCGAGAAATAGTACATTTAGATACTGGGGAGCATCTAGAAGGATCTGCACGAGTTTCAAATTTAAACAAGTTAAATTCAGGCGAGTGTGGGACAAGTGACCGGGATTCAAGCCAGCCTATAACAAGCCAGCATGTGAGTATTGGACTCAGACAGGACTATGGACCTTAGAGTTATACCATTATGAGAGGGATCACTATCCATAAACGTGGATGAGGCAAATGCCCAGCTCAGAAAAATTAAGAACATGGGTATCAACTTAGTTGTGCTACCCATTTAGACCCTCCACGCACTTCATTTGGGGGTCTCAGACGAGCTTAGGATTAGGGAGCAGTGTGCACTATCAGTCTTCAGTGAGGTCAAGATGAACAATGAGCAGGTTTTTGTTGAAAAGGCTCAGGTGCTAAAAGAAAAGGAAGCACTGACCATGCGAAGCTAGGGCTTGGAGGAAACAATTACACATGCATGCAAGATGCTGCCAGAACTTCACATTCGAGAGGATGCAGAAGAAACAACAAAGATTTGGAAGTTGGCTGCCGTAGTCAGAGAATCGAAGGTTGAGATTGGCCGAGTAACCTTTAAATACGAAATGAATATTGTGGAGTTGTAGTTGAAATTGCAGCCAACCACTCCACCAAAGGTCTGGGAGCAGCGCAGAGCAACCATCAGGGAGATATTGGGAACTTTGGATGCAACACTCACAGGCTACACTTGATATTCGAACATGACATGGAGCTATGGACGAATCTACAGGAGGAACCAAACATACGGAAAATTGACATAGATATCAGGAGACACAACAAAAGTTTGATGAAATCAGTGCGACTACACACACTTTGGTGCTAATCCAACACCTCACTTGGTTGCATTAAGGGAAACAAATGAAATCACAAATTGAAGAGCTATAAAGAAACGAGGTCATTTTAAAGGCCATAATACAACCATGGAACAAAGAAGCAAGTTAGCTTACTCTGTAAACCCAAGAAAAGTTAAAGACACTTTAGCAGACACAAAGAATGATGTGTCTGGTGGTGGAAGGCCTGACTATAGAAAACTTGGTAGAGGAAGTGCAACAGGCCATACTACAGGGTTTTTTTGTCATAGCAGCATTGCAGGTCGAGTTCAGTGAGCTTCGCAAGAAGATCAAGGTGCTAACTGAGTGACTCTAGTGCGATTCACCTAATTTGTGTTGGGGGCCTATTGGGATGGGGTCCCTCGGGTCAATTTTGTTGAGTTTTGATTCATTTTTGTAATATCTTTTTGTATTGAAGTTAAAGTCTCTGTGAAATGTTGAAATCCGAGCGCAAAGTTGAGCAGAGTAAAAAGGGATTATGTGCCTTAGGTGGGTAGGTGATAGAGTTGTTTTGAGACCTGCCCGTGGTTTTCGGACCATGGTATTGTAAAGAAAATGCTATAAGTAGTTGATTCATAGAAAGTCTAGAAGATTTTTTTTGAAAAAGAATCATTTTAAGGGCAAGGTACTAAGGGAGGAAAATTTAGTTTCTTGTACTTAGGCGAAAGGGGAAGGCTCCTATAGCTGAGTGTGCAAAGACCCTTGTAATTCCATAGGCTGAGTGTGCGGGCCCTATAGCTGAGTGCGTAGGGATAAAAAAGTCTGTTTTTGAACATTTATATCTAATAACGACTTTTTTGGGCCGAAATTGATGCATCTATGTCTTATTTAGTTCTGCAAAGTTTATGTATCTTCACTCTGTAATTTATTTTATATGAATGAATGCTTATTTACTACGCGAACCTAGTAGTTCTATAATATTTATGCATGATAAGTACAATTAACCACCTTCGTGAATATTTGAAAGGCATTTAGATAGAGTTGTAGTAGTTGTCTATTCAGAAGAGATAAGGTTGCGTGAAGGTAGGTCTAAGCCATAAGAGCGTTAGAGAATTCTGGTTTTAGCATCCCTTAATACTGCTTTGGGTGAGACTGTAGCCTACACTAAGTAGGTTGTTGTGAAAGGGCCAAGAGTTAGAGTTTTGTTTCTTGGCACAGTTAATGTTGAACCTGGGTGAGGCCCCATCAAGCCAACAATATGGTTATCATGGAGAATTTGATATTGATTTCATTTTTTGAAATAAGTATGTGACTAACTGTATATGGTTATTTGTCACTTACATGTTGATTTTATTTTGCCTATATACATCCTTTTATGTTAGGTTATATTTTGAATATTCTGATTACATGCATTAGTCTTGTAGGTTGATTACAAGAAATGATCGATTATGTTTGACTACATGTGGTTATGTGTATTTGTAGTTCGTTAGGCATTGCTTATGCATATATTCGATTGCATGTAGCAATGTGTACAATGTTGTAATGTTTGTTGTCATGCATGAGGTCATACCATGCATTGTTGATATGGCCTTGCATGGATGACTAGATCCTAGTTAGAGTAATTTTATGTGTTGATTAATTTATTTCTCCATTTATATATGTTATTATGGTTATGTTATACATGTATCATGCTGATTTAGTGATCTTGCAGACAAGGTGTCCTCCCCAATCTATACTAAGGTAGGTAAATTACTGTGATTTGGTTTATCTGACATATTATGCATTGCAGGAAGAAAGAGATCAAATGGCTAGCAAGGTGGTAGACTACATAGAATTTCCCTATGCATCAAATGAGTAACTTGTTGTGGGTCATACTTTTGATTTAGCCAATACACTGAGGATCTTGAAGGAGGAGATAAGGAGTTGTAAGTTAGACAATGACTGGATCATACATGCACAAGAGAAGCAAGCAGGGATTAATGCTATACTTCTTAAGAGTTTGTCAAACTTGCAGCAAAAAGGGTTGCTTTGGATTATCCATGGACATGAGGACTGAACTAATGGGGCATATGGAAGTAGATCCCCTGGTAGACACATGTAAGATAGATCTAATACAGTAAGAGATGTTATGTTGTTGGACATTTCGGATAGGAGGGGCGATGAGTACAAGTACTATTCTAGTTCTGGTTCTGATAGACATCATGATCATCATAGCTATCATCCTTACATGAAGAATGATAGGGGGTACATGCTAGATGAATTCAAGAAAGAAAAACCACCTACTTTTGATGGAGGTGTGAAGAAGTTGGAATATGTAGAGGCTTGGATACTTGGCATGAACAAATTATTTGAGTTGCATGAGTACACAAATAACATGAAGGCTCAGATAGCTATCTTTAGCTTGAAAGGTAAAGCATACATTTTGTGGGAAGATGTTAAGCGGGTTAGAGACATTAGGACCCGATAACTTGAGTTGGTGGGAATTCAAGAGGCTTTCCAGGAAGAAGTACTTGTCAGAAATACACTACGACAACAAAGCTAAAGATTTTTATGAGTTAAAGATGGGGTCAGTGACAAATGAAGAGTATAAGACCAAGTTTCTTGAGCTTTTGAGGTATGTACCATATCTTACTAACGAGAAGGCTAAATTTCAGAGATTCATTAGTGGTTTTACATTAGCATTTAGAGATTGGATTGAGTATGATGAGCCTCAGTCACTTGAGGAAGTCATTGGGAAACTGAAGCATTTCTATGAGAAATTGAAGCGCAAGAATTATCTCAGCATGAATGGAAAGGAAAAGACAAAAGTAGAGGTAAATGGTAGCCTAAGACAACAAGGCCTCAACATGCAGATGGGAAGGAAAATGTGGCACCAGAAAATAGATTTAATTCAACTAGATAAGGACATGGGCCACAACAGTAGCAACACCATAGATGTGAGGGCATTGGTCAGTTGGAGTGTTGGACATGTGGTTAATAACACCTTAGAAGATATTTTTTGCAGCATCAGGGTGGAAGCCCTAAGATATATAGTGTAGAGGAGGCTCAAAATATCGGGATGTTGGCCAAAGTATTCCACGTATCTATACACCAGTGGAAAATAGTCAAGCAGAACACCATGAATCTACCATTGAGATGGATGTTAAGCTTTGTGATAAAGTTATTTCTATTTTGATTGACACTAGATCTAATTATAGCTATGTTAGTCCTAGCTTGGTGGATAACTGTGGGTTGAATAAGGATTTGCATGCAGAGTCTTCATTAGTGAAGTTGGCTACAGGTATGAAGAAGCGAGTTCATCATTGGGTAAGAGCTTGCGCATTTGATTTGAATGGTATGCCTACAATGACACATTTGAATGTATTGTTGTTGGATTCATACAATATGTTCTTAGGTTGTATCTTCATAGAACCAAGGTTGACTATTATGACAAAGCTATTGAGTGTGTTGATGACAATGGGGAACAAATAGCCTTGCAAGGTAAGAAGAAGACCACATCAGTTAGGATGGTGACAACTATTGAGCTAGTGCCAACGGAAGCTCCAACATCTAAAGAACCTTACATGATGAGAACACTAGAGTTGGTTAAGTTAAAATTGCAGATGAATGAAATGTTGGACAAGGGATACATTAGGCCAAGTGTATCGCCTTAGGGTGCACTGGTTTTGTTTGTGAGGAAAGAAGATGGTACCCTTAGATTATGAATTGATTATAGGCAGTTGAACAAAGTGACCATCAAGAATAGATATCCTTTGCCAAGGATTGATGACTTGTTCGATCAGCTTAAGGGAGCAGTAGTGTTCTCAAAGATTGACTTGAGATTTGGATACCATCAGGTATGCATCAAAGATGAGGGCATTTACAAGATTGCGTTCAGGACTAGGTAGAGGCATTATGAGTTTTTTGTTGTTCCATTTGGATTAACTAATGCTCCAACTACATTCATGTGTTTGATGAATAGTATGTTACGCCCATATTTCGATAAGTTTGTTATTATGTTCATTGATGACATGCTTTTATATTCTAAAAATGAGGAAAAGCATGTCGAACACTTAGCAATAGTATTGAGGTTGTTGAAAGAGAATCAATTATATGCTAAGCTCAACAAATGTAGCTTCTTTCAAACTAAGGTACACTACTTGGGACATGGTGTCTCCAAGGAGGGAATTGCAGTAGATCGAGAGATGATATGGGCCATCGTGGAGTGGGTAGCTCGTAAGAGTGTGGATGAGGTGAGATCTTTCATGGGTTTGGTAGGCTATTATAGGAGGTTCATTAGGAACTTCTCACATATTGCTTATCCTATCACATCATTGCTGAGGAAAGGTAAGAAGTTCGAATGGAACGAAGAGTGTGAGGATATATTTGAGCAGCTTAAATAGTTGTTGACACATGCAATAGTGCTACAGATTGCAGATCCAGACAAAGAGTTCATAGTATGTATAGATGCTTTCAAGAGAGGGCTTCGTGGATTCCTTATGCAAGATGAATAGGTGGTATGTTATGAGTCTCGGAAACTGAACAAGCATGAGTATAACTATCCGATGCATGATATTGACTTAGCAATGATTATACATGCACTGAAGATGTGGATGCATTGTCTTCTTGGCAGGTGCTTTGTGCTTATTAGTGTTCACATTGGGTTGAGGTATTTGTTTTTTTGGCGAAATTTGAATGTCAAGCAGGCTAGATGGTTGGTCATGATCAATGAGTTTGAATTTGAGATCAGTCACATCAAGGGTAAAGAGAACATGGTGGTAGATGCTCTTAGCAGATGGGTACAGATACATCACTTGGAAGCTATGAGCTACTATGGGATGGACTTACAAGATAGGATCTTGCATGCATGACAATAGGATGCCAGGTATATGGAGATTGTGCACAAGTTGCAGTGGGGTGATAGTACAGGTACATGTAGTGGTACCCGTTCAGGTAGATGTAGTGGTATAGGTACAGGTGGATGTATAGGTACAGGAACAGGTACAGGTACTAGTGCAGGTGTAGGTGCATAGGGCATGGAATATTGTCTTACACCAGAGCGATTGGTCGGGTTTCAAGATAGGATATATGTACCAGATAATAGTGAACTCAAGAAGGTGATCTTGAGGGAATTTCATGTGAAACCTTATTCGAGTCACCCAGGTTATCAAAAGACACTCACAGTGTTGAAGAGATATGTTATGAAACTAGCTCACAAAAAGATAGAAAAGATAGATCAACGCCTTAGAATTCAGCCTCTTCGAGGGGGAAACCCCCTTTACATTACACAAATGAATGTTTCTTTGATGATTCAAATGACAAAACCTCCTTTCTATATATAGGAGTCTAAGGAGTCACAATATAACCCAACCGACCTAACAATAATAATATAAAGGCACCAAAATAGCAACAAAGGGATTCTATGGGGCACAGTAATAACAATATGGGGACGATAAGGGCACAATAATTAATAAGGGATACAACTACAATAGTAATGGGGTAATCACTAGTATTATAGGGACCTAACATGCCCCTCTCCTTCAAAAAAGTGTTGTCCTCAATGCTTGAGTGGTTCTGGATGCTTTTGTATAAAATTCTCATCCTCCCATGTGGAATCTTTAGCAGATAAGTTCTTCCACTTGATTAGATACTTCGAAATTGATTGATTTCATAGCTGTTGAGTTCTTGTTTTTGTGACTGCTTTTGGTTCCAATATAATTTTTCCTTCCTTGTCAAGTTCTGGCAATATTGTTTGAATTGGGAGCTTCTCGCCTATAACCTTCTTTAAACATGAAACATGGAAAACTGGGTGCACTCGAGAAGCTACAGGAAGCTCCAATTTGTATGCCATAGTACCAATATTTTGCAACACCTTGTACGGACCATAATACTTTGGTGATAATTTATTATCCTTCTTAGCTTTCTTGAGGGACATTTGTTTATATGGTTGTAGTCGTAGGAATACTCGATCACCTACATCAAAACTTCTTTCACTACGATGTTTATCTACCTGTTGTTTCATTATATTCTGCACCAACACAAGGTTATCCTTTAAGAGTTGGAGGACTTGTTGTTGATGCTCGATGTGATGTTCCGCTGCTTGAACCTTAGAATTTTCTCTTAAATATGATGTGATGGATGGTTGCTAATATCCATAAAGTGCCATAAATGGGGTCATTTTTGTTGTTGTATGGGAGGAAGTGTTATACCACCATTCAGCTAGAGGCAACCATTTGACCCATTGTGTTTGTTTATCAGATACAAAGCAACAAATATATCCTTCCAAACATTTGTTTACTATCTCAGTTTGCCCATCAGATTCAGGATGATAGGATGAGCTATGAGCTAACTGAGTACCGAGACAAGAAAATAATTCTGTTCAAAAATTTCTAGTGAAAATGGGATCTCTGTCACTTACAATAATTTTTGGTTTTTCATGTAGCTTTTGAATTGTTTCCATAAATGTAGTAAAAACTGTACATACTTTAAATGGATGTGATAATGCACAAAAGCGTGCATACTTGGTAAGTCTGTCAACTACCACCATGATGACACTCTTTCCCTTAGACTTGGGTAAACCTGTGATAAAATTCATTGAAACCTCCTCCCAACGTTGGCTTGGAATGGATAAAGGTTGTAATA